>CAJPEX010000586.1:0-54274 GCA_905338405.1 Notodromas monacha
CTCCTGGGAGTTGGGTGAGTGGTGCATGATATTAGCTTTTCAAATTAAACAGATTTACATTAATTTATATTTATTCATTCAATGTTGTGTGCATTTAAGGAAGAACCCTCCATGTTCAGTTAGCAACAAGTACAAGGAACTTGTCAAGGAGGAATACAGCAAAAGGATGAAGAATCAAGCATCAAGTGAAGAAGTATCAAACCTGCTGGCATCTGACAAACAAGAGGAATTGGAGGATTCCATGGAAATTTCTGTTAAGACCCTTCAAGTCCCAGCAAAAATTTCAGATTGCCGCCTGAGATGGCGGCTATTTTTACGCGTATCCTGGCCGTTTCAGGTGGTGGCCAAACGGTTTTGGCCACAAAGTAGGGATCTGTTTTCCTGACGCGGTCAGGATGGCGTAAAAAACGTTTTTAGTTGACGCTTTATACACACAGATTACATGGAATCGGTGTACGAATTTGCCAGGAGGGGCATTTTGGATGAAGATGCATCACAGAATATTCCTACGTTTCCAACCGTGAAGAAGAAAATTGTGGATCACTTCAAGCGCCGGATGATGCACCTCACGGATCTGGAGAACAACAGTGTACTGGCAAGAATTGGAGCATCTGTGAAATGGTTCCGAAGTGTGTGGGCACCGAATAGCAGGACCAAGAACAAAATGTTTCCCCGCATTACAGCGGTGGATTTTGGTATAACTTTTCAAACATCAAGGAAGCGGAAACGTTGTGCTGAGCATGATGATGATGTTCCTGATTCCGATGATGATGATTATGATGATGACGATGACAATGACGATGATGACGATGATGATTATGATGATGATGATGATGTTGTTGCTTGTAATGATGCCGAGTAAGGTGTCAATATAATAATACTTAGTTATGTTTATAAACTTTTTTCCACTTTGCATTATTGTAAATTATTTCACAAAAATTTATGAGTTTCAAATCATGTATATACATGTATAACTAGAGTGACATTTACTTCTTTCATGTTCCAGGATTGTGAATATTCCAAGTGAAGGAAAAATTTGTGCGTCAGAGTGTGGAAAAGTGATGTTAATAGGAATATGAAATTGAAAGCCAGCGACAAAGAACTGGGTGGTTACCAGTGATACCCTGGGCCCTATCAATGTATAGGAAATGCCCATAATACAGCAAATGAGCTGGGGGACTGGTAGCCGTATACATGTTATATAATCCATATCCCGTACCTAGTACAGTTTTCAGAAAGGTAAGTTCAGTACAAATAAATGGAGTCCTATTACGTATTTTACATACGGTATTAATATTGCTACCTCATATCTTGGTGATGTGTGGCTCAGATTGACCTTATTGGTCAATCAGAAGAGCCACTGGCAGAGGTGCTAGCAGAGGAGGAGAATCTCATCACTTAGTCTTGAACTGTCTATAGGAAGGGTTCCCCTTTGCGGAAGAAGGCAACATCTAGGAAGCATTATCGGCGGAGACCTGAACGTTCAAAGTCCCAACCCAGAAACCTCCTATCTGCCACCCCATCCGGAGAACCACCGGAGAAGCCCACAACGGAGGAGAAACAATAAGGTTTTGAGAGGGACAGAGAGACTTCAACACCACGTTCCTTGGTTACACTTCATATATTCCTCAGCACACACAACACTTAGTCAATGGTAGGTCAAAGATAAGAAGAACACAATGTTCAGGGTCAAGAGCTCATAACAGAATGCCATCCTTTCGTCTCGCCCGCCAGCTCCTCCGAGTTCTCCCCCTGATCAATGGCCTGATAATGAGAACACGAGTCGGAACATTGGCGTGCGTTACCGCGGTTAGGGATAGGTGTCGCTGTTGAGGGTAAGGATGAGTCCTTACTCTCCCCCCCCCCCAAAAGTTCGCGCATTCTGGGGTTTTTGTTTCTGCCGATTATGAAAAGAACGAGATCCATAAGAATGTTCCTTGATGACAGCAGTTCCCGTGGGTTTCAAATGAGGTGGTTGGCCATAAGCATGATCCAAATGAGTTGCTCGTTGGGCTTCAGACGGGGCCTGTGATGCGGGTCTGGCGTACAAATGATCTCCTGGTGTCACGATGCTCTCCTTGCCTGATTCAAGATGGACAAGTCCCAGCTCCTTTTCGAACCCAGGGTTTGGAGGTTGTGGTTGTCCCCTGTAGGGAACCATTTCCCAAGCGTTCACCCGTTGGATGTCAGGACCAGCTCCCACGTGATATTCTCCTTTGCCGACGTATGAAATGACCATGAATGGGCCAATTTTCTGCATCCGGAATTACCGCTTTGCCGCATGAGTTTCCACTGTAGGTAACCTGGGAAAGACAGCAATTAAATCGCCTGGCTGAAAATGCTTTAGTTTCTTTTTATTTGCTTGGGTGATGAACTCCTCGCAATGTGCTTCGGCGTGACGCTGCAGCTTCTCCAACTCAATCGGGCTGTTGTCTGGAGTTGCCCCAAACTGGCAATCGGCCTGCAAAATGGTGCAGCGGCCAAACATAGCTTCGGTTGGTGTGACCCCTGTTGCGGAGTGTATTGTATTGTTATACGCCTGTACCAAAGCTGCCAAATGTTGCGCCCAGAGCTTGTCGTTACCTTTTGTTGCCTTAGCCTGTATCTGCAAAAGAGTTATAATGGAACGCTCACAATACCCGTTACCTTCTGGGTGTGTAGCTTGCGCCACATGTTGTGCTATATCATACCCGCAAAGAAAATGTTTAAAGGCATGACTGGTAAACACAGAATCACAATCGGAATGGATGGTTTCAAACAGTCCCACTTGTTGAAAGAGTTCCGCTAAAAAGGGGATTACCGTTTGGGTGTCTGCTGCAACGATGGGTTGTGTGACCATGTACTTACTAAAATGATCAACGGCCACAATTGCGTAGCAAAAATTCTCGTCAGTAAGAGGCAAAGGACCGTAAAAATCCAACACAAGGCGTTCACGTGGACGGTTAGATTCCACGTCGCTCATATGCAGGCCAAGGGTTTGTGTTGGTTGGTTGTACCTGAAACACAGATCGCAAGGGAGGATACGTTTCCAAATTTGTTGGCGCATTTTCGACCAGAAGAAGCGTTTGCGGAGGGTTAAGTACACTTTCTTCCACCCCGCGTGCCCCAACTCTGCATGGTAAGCATTGATGATTCGGATTTGTTCGTCTTCATCTGGTTGTGGCCGGGCAGAAGCATTATTCAGTGAAATCCGGCTGAGCGCGTCAGGGGCTTGTAAGGAAGCACCAGGTCTGTGGATAAGCTCAAAATCAAAAATAGCCAGTTTAGTTTGCAGACTAATTAGACGTTCAGACTGTAGGTTCCCCAACAAAGCCTTGTGATCAGCGTACACGCGGAATTTCCTGTAAACCAAATGATGGCGAAATTTTTTTGTGACACTCCATACAATCGCCAGAAGTTCGCGCTTGGTGTTGGAATACCTGGTCTTGGCATCCTTCAGCGTTCTGCTGGCATATTCTATAACACGATCATAACCTTTGGGATCAGTTTGAACCAGGATGGCGCCCAATGAAATGGCGGACGCGTCGCAGTGCACGGCAATTGGCCATGTGGGGTCAACCCTTTTGAGGTGTGCTGTGTTGGCCAGAACAGTCTTGATATGCCAAAAGGCTTCCTCTGCTTCTGAGTCCCAATTAAGCCTGGTGGCTGGCTTGGGTGGTATTATGCGGCGGAGGGCTTTTTCTGAGTTTGAAAAATTTTTGGGCAGGTGGGCCCGCAGGTAAGTCGCCATGCCCAAGAATTGTTGCATTTGCCTCCTTGTTTCCGGTCTTGGGTAATTGCGCATGGCGTCCACATTTTGCTCGGCAGGGCGGCTGCCCATTTGATCCACCTCATAGCCTAAGAACATAGTCTTGTGGGCCAAAAAGGATGATTTCACGATGTCCATGCATGCGCCCGCATCCTGAAGAGTTTGCAGGACCAAGCCGAGATTCTTGCACAAGCTGTCGAAGGACTCGCCAAAAACAATGACATCATGACGTAGGCTAGGCACCTTTTGAATAAAAACGGTCTAAGAATAGTATTAATTGTGCGCTGAAAGAGCGCTGGGCCGGTCTTCATCCCAAACGGTAACACTTTGTATTGGACTTGTCCCCGTGGTGACATGAAAGCAGTCTTGGGGCGATCCTCCTGCGCTATTGGCAAATAATGATAACCTGCATGAAGATCTAAAGTGCAAAAGTACCGATTATTCCGACCCGAGGCTTCAAGCAGTTCCTGCACAGTCGGCATTGGATAATGATCAGGCAGAATTAACTTATTTAGCTCTTTGTAATCTTCCACCAGCCGGAAGCGTTTTTTGACTGGGGTGGATGGATCCTTGCACTTTTTGTCAACTAGGAAGGTTGGCGCGTTGTAGGGAGATGCGGCGGGTTCCAGGATACCTGCTTCAAGATGAATGTCAATCAATTCAGAAAAAGGGACGTTACGTTCAACAGAGTGGCGGAATTGACGCACGGCTGGAGGGGAGGCCTCCACTTTGGGAATACGAACAACATAATCCACAAAAAAACCGCGTCAACCAGACCACTGTTGGATCAGTGGCGTAAATTGTTTTAACAACTGCGTAATGCGTGCCCGTTCCATGGGAGTCCCATCAACAAAGGGATACCCAATCCCGCAGGAAGCATAGGCTTCAAGGGCATGCGCATTACCTTGTGAAACCCCGTAAAAACGCGTTTGCCATCAAGGGTTATAGCCAGAGGCAATTGTAAAAGAACAGTGCGCCCCAGTATAATGGGGAACTCACGCATGCCAGGAAGTACAAGAAAAGCACCCTGATGTGGTGTGCCTTGAAAGTAAAAAACTATCAACCATGCGAGAAACGCAAAAGGCATCCAGACCCAATGCTGTGCCAACGGTGGTGCACAGTGGAAGCAAAGGCAGCCCGAGCTGGTTTGCGATGCTTTCGGAAATAAATGAATGAGATGCCCCCGTATTGAGTAGCGCGGAAAAAGTTTGCCCAGCTAAACTGACCTGGAGGAGAATGGGAGGAGGAGCGGCAGGGAGATTCATCATGTAACAGTGCGCCGCATTCACTGAGACGTCATGGCATTTCCCAAAATCAGCGGGCATTCCCAAGCATGGTGCCCGGGCTGATGACAATGAAAACAAAGGTTTGACGTGCCCCCGGGAGCCGCGCCTTGCGTCACAGTCTGATTACTTGTACCCAAACTTGTCCGGTTGGTTGTTGTGTCCTCTGACTTGGAACCGGTCTGTGCTCCAAGGCAAAGGCATAATCAGCACTCCTGTGAACTGTGCCGCATCTGGCGCTTGTGATAGTTGCAGTACTGCTTTGGCGGGAGCTCCTGCTTCATCCGCAAACCAGTTTTTCCTGTTGATGATCTGGTGGTTGTGGGTCGATGGTTGATCCAATAGGATTCAGCAACATTGATGAGATTGTCCCACGTCATCATGCGGTTGCGGGGCCACTTCTTTTGGAGTTCCTCCTTCATGCCGGGTTTGGCAATGTTGACAAGCTGCTCCTTCAGGATGTGTTGGAGAAGAACTTTGCCGTCCGTGAGCTTGTCCGCTGATAGCTGGGTGTAGGCTTTGTACTCCTCTCGTAGTAGTTCCCCGAAGCTGAAGAAGCTCTCCTTGTTGTGCGGCTTCATGGTCCAAAACCGTTTCAGGTGGTCGAGGTGCAGTGTGGGATGGCGTAGGGCAATTACCGCGACCAGCGGCTTGAAATCCACAATCCCCCGCTTGTACAACCTGTTGCTTGGATGTGCGGTAGCGTGTTGTCAAGCAGGCAGTACACGCGATGCTTGTCTGTCACCCATCCCGCTGCTAGCATGTTCCGCAGGCGCGTAGCAAAATCTTCAAACTCCTTGATCGTGCGTTGCTTTGGGAGGGTCGGCATCTGCAGATTGGTGATCCACTGAGGTCGTCGGGTGGGTATGGTTGTCGGTGGGTCCAACTGCTCGTCATCGAAGCTGGTCCGACGTGGGATGATTGCCCGTTTGGTGCTTCTTGAGAGAGTTTGGAGAGCCGTAATCGGGATTTGAAAGCGTTTCAACTGCGCTGCATAATTGGACTTAGCTGCGGTGGGCGGGTGCCCAAGATGAAATTTGTCGGCAAGCATCCAAAGGGTGGATAAGGGTAAGGACTCCCACACGCTTGACTGAGAAGAAGCGCGGGATGGCAACCGTTCCTCCTCGGGAGGTGCGTCAGTGTCCTGGAACTCCTTGTCCTCTTCGGCAATCATGGCGAGGTCCACGAGAGCAGAAGCCGCGGCTTGCCTTGAATTTTTGGTATTGCAAGGCATCATCGAACTGTGGTGCCGGCATGTAGCGTAGGTTGCACACGGTAGAGGTGTGACTTTGAGCCCGCAATAAGGTTTTGAGAGGGACGGAGAGACTTCAACACCATGCTCCTAGGTTACACGTCATATATTCCTCGGCACACACAACACTTATTCAATGGTAGGTCAAAGATAAGAAGAACACAATGTTCAGGGTCAAGAGCTCTTAACAGAATGCCATCCTTTCGTCTCGCCCCCCGGCTCCTCCGAGTTCTCCCCCTGATCAAGGGCCTGTTAACAAGAACGGGAGTGGGAACGTTGGCGCGCGTTACCGCGGTTAGGGATAGGTGTCGCTGTTGAGGGTAAGGATGAGTCCTTACTAAACACCCCCACTTGGACTGGAGCCTTTGATGAATCAACTCCTCTCAACTTTGACTGCTGTTGTATTATTGTTGTGTGTTTTGTGAAATAATAGTCCAGTGTTCGTGAAGAAAGGTCTGATTTACTTCATAACCTTATTCTATCTGACAGCATCTTCTATCTGTGGCCTTTGTGCAAGTCTTACTGTTTATGACCATGAAATATATCAGTGTTGGTGAAGAAGAGGTCATCTTTAATCACATCCTTATTATTTTGTCAAAGAATTTTCTCAAATGATCTGGACCGATTTTGGAGTGTTCATGCCGGTTGTAGAGACATATTCTTATAATGTTTTGAATTCTTTTTTACTGGATCTGCGATAGCGCTCCAAGTTTTCTCAGCTCTCATGGTACTGATATTTAGTGCGCTTTTGTTCTGTGCGATGCCAGCATCCGTTAGTGGTATGTTTTGGATCTGTGTTTAATCTTTTAATTGTGTTTGAAGAGCTCCTTTTCTCCACAGGATGTTCAGGTTCCCTTCCATTTCTTGCCATTTTTTCATCTTCATTTGATTGTTGAGACGTAAGAACTGATGCTTCGCTCTACAGTTTTTGGCTTTCTTGAGAATCTAAATTGTATATTGGTCTTCGTAGATCTTCCAGAAATTTTCCGACCGTCAGAATGGCTCGTCGACTTATTGAAACGAACATTGAAATGGAGGAAGCGTCGAAGGGGAATGGCTTCGATCGATATTCTCCTGGGGTTTCCACGATTTCAGTCAGTATAGTCGTTATACGATTTATCTTGAGCTGAACTATGTTTTAATGCTGTGATGTTTCTGTTTTCACAGACACCAAATGAAGAGCTTTTCTTCTCTGACGGGACTCGTCGCATTGACTTCGTATTAGTGTACCAGAAATGCCCTGCACTGGAAACCGCTCAAAATTTGGCTGCAGTGTTGAAGCGGCAAGTTTTTGAAGAAAACCTTCTTGATGAAGGCTTGCACTTGGAACAAGACGTGCAAGACGACACTAATCTTGTGTTTGTGAAAATTCATGCTCCGCATGAAGTGCTTACGCGGTATGCCGAGCTTATGAAAATCAGGATGCCTATGAAAGAGGTTTGGTTGCGCAAGGTGAATCATGCTGCCTTAAACTAACGTGCATGTGTCCATTCTTTTTTGTCTCCCCGCCGCATGTTCCAGGAATACGAGCATCGAAGTTCATCCCGACGGACCTTCCGTTTGAGTGTGAGATTTATCCCTTACTTTTCTTACTTCCGACAGTTGGTTCATAAGTTTTGGCAGTCGTGTGCTTACTTTTATTAAACTCTCTTCGGATGAATGGATGTCATCAACGCATTTGCGACCATCACATCTCAACCACTGTCCCAATCGAGCCATACCCAAGTTGTAACGTAAAAAACAGCTGAAAGCTCGTCCCAACACGGGACGAAATTCAACTGCTAATAAACATCAGGCGCATGAAGAATCTTTATTGTGGCTTCATCCGAAGTGTTACAATCGTGTTCTGGTTTAACCTTGTAATCTTGTCAATTTCCTGTTGTTTATGCTGAATTTCATCCTTACCCGAAAGTGTCAAGCAAGATTTTTATCGATTCAGGTTCACAGCAGAAGAAAATCGTCTACCAAAGAACATAAATTTGTTAATCTGATTATTTCAATCTGGAAACTTTGCTGTCTTTCACGAAACTCGTTTCATGGTACTCGCTAACATTTTGAGCCAACCCTTGTATTCATGTTCGAATGTGAATGCAGTTCGTCGTACATGTGTTCCGTTAACCCGAGTACACTCCCTGTACCAATTTCTGATGGGCGCTGAAATTTCACTCTTGCTAAACTCTTCTGAATTGAAATTGTGACGTTGCAGCATGTTCTGTTTCTACGACCCTCAATCTGCTGAAGGGAATTAAAGTACAGTATTTCTTCAAAGAATAGACATAAAGAAGGAATGGTTTTGGATTCCCTCATTTTTCATTTGTGAAATGTCTCTACATTTAGTGCTGTTCCGATATTTCAATTACTGAATTTGAATTCTCGCGTTGTGGAAAGCGCCAAAGAAGTGTACTGTGAATAGCGGCTTTTTATTCCTTCCTCTGGTCTCAGATTGAGAAAAAAAAAATGACGATGAACTCAACTTTGTGGCATGGTAGCGTGGGAATTCAATCGCAACATCTGACGAGTTGAAAGCTGAATATTTTTTCAAACTACTGTAAAATGTAATGCTTTTGTTTTCTGACGTTTTGGATTACATTATTTCCATTTCAGTTCCGTGGAGCTGCCATCAACGTTGCGACACCAAATGAAGTTGTCCATAAGTTCGGAAATGTATGTTCTCGGCTGTTCAGTTTCCTGAACTTCAACAAGTCGGTGTTCCCTCCGCGAAGCAAGAATTTCACCGCCGTTTACAGCAGAGGAAAAGAATATTTGTTCAACGTGTCTGAGAGCATGTTTAATCCCGCGAAACGGATCACCGTAGTTGACTTCATCCTGAAGAGGAAAGGATTTACACGGACTGAAGGAGATGCTGAAATCGGTATTGACAAGTTATTAGCTGACAACGTCTACCTCGCCGCTTTTCCTTTGCACGAAGGAGACGTTCATGTTCCTGGTTCACTGAGGCACGATTTGCGGAAGTACTGGGGGTCTTTGTGGATGTTTTACAAGAACCAGCCTTTGGATTACGTGCGAGAGTACTTCGGAGTGAAGATCGGGCTTTATTTCGCCTGGCTGGGATATTACACGTTTATGCTTTTCCCGGCGAGTTTAGTGGGGTTCTTCTGCTTCCTCTATGGATGGTTCACTTTGCCGAACGATCCTGTAAGTCGGGATGTGTGCGATATGACGCGAAATGTGACGATGTGCCCGTTGTGTGACAAGTTCTGTGATTTCTGGCTTCTGAATGACTCTTGTTTACATGCGAAGATCAACTATCTGGTGGACAATCCGTCGACTCTCTTCTTCGCCGTCTTCATGTCCTTTTGGTGTAAGCATATATTTTTTTACAATCTCAGATTTAGTCCGTAGTCTCTACCAACTGTCTACCTGATCAAATCAGTAGTAGATATTCTGCGAAGTTCATCAAAATATTTACGTGGAGTTTTGCATACATTTCAGTCGGTTCGGAATTCCAAAAGTTCTCAGAATTGAGCAATTTAATTGGATGGATTATCTTTGTTCATCAACCTATTTGTTTCAATGCATCCAAACCTTCTTACTCTCAGATAGTTGACCATGCGACAAATGAAGAATGTGAACTTAAGCTGGAATGTTGTTTCGATCGACGGAAGAATGACAACTCCAACATTCACATTACCCTGCATATTTTAAATTTCTTGAATGAAATAGACCAGTAGGTTCCGGAAGTCCACTCGTATTTTGAAAAACTGCGCCAAGTTCATGTGATTTCTTTTGCGACAGCGGCTTTATTTTTCGAATTTTGGAAGCGTTATCGCGTTGCTGTGACGCACAAGTGGGACCTGACCGGATTCAACAAACTGGAAGAGCAGCCAAGACCCCAGTACCTTGCCAAACTGAAGAACACGGACAAGCGTAAAATGAACTACGTAACCCGGCAAGAAGAGCCTGCTATCCCTTTTTGGAGTCTGCAAGTTCCGATGTATCTCTGCTCCTTTTCTGCCGTGATGATGTTGATTCTGTTGGCCCTGGCTGCGATTTTCGGCGTGATTCTGTACAGGATGTCCACTCTGACGGCGCTTAGCATGCAAAGCAGTGATAATGTGTTGACTTCGTACGCCATGATGTTTACGACTGTCACTGCTGCCTGTCTCAACTTGGTCTGCATCATGATATTTCAGCAGGTTTGTTCATTTATTACGAATAAGCTGGAGGGTCTCCGTCAGCGCCTCTTTTTTCAATTTGAGAAGGATTTTCCGTGTGGAATAGGACCGAAGTATTTTTGAATGCCCTCGATGTGTCAAAACTTGGTGTGAATTATTGAGGACATGCTGACAAACACAACTGACGCATGTTTTTGTTAGTGGAAAGCATGTGATTTTACTATAGAAATCACTTCGGTCATGAATTTAAAGTTTCTTCGTTGTTGGCATTCCAGAAGAAAATGTACTATCTCCAACCGCTTCAATTCCATGAAGAGACATTTTGGTATCGTGCGCAATTGGCTTGAAAAAGCTAAAATTTGGGCTTATATTCAACTTGAGATGTTTAATTTTTTTGAAACGGATATATTATGCTGTCGAAAGCAATAGTTCATTTGGAAAATTAAAAATCTTCCAAACTTCATTTGCATCCACCTTAAAGTAGTGTAGATCAGTTTAATTTAATGAGCTAACACCCTCTGATACAGCATACAGTACTAGTTTTGATGATTGGACCACAATTAAAATGTTGGTTTGAAATATCTTCTGTCATCATTCCTTTTCCCCGAAGGCGTGTACGCTGACAGTGCTTCTCGTGATGCGTAAACCCTGACTTATTCGGAAACAGTGAATCAATACTTGCTCATTCAGCAAGTGTATATCTAATTTGCCTTCATTTTTGTCTTTGCTTTGCAGGTGTACTACAAACTAGCTGTGTGGCTGACAGAGTTGGAATCGCCGAGAACGCAGAGCGAATTTGATGACAGCCTGACTCTCAAGATTTACTTGTTGCAGTTCGTCAATTACTATTCTTCGATTTTCTACATCGCCTTCTTCAAAGGCAAAGTGATCGGCTATCCCGGGGAATACAAGCGCATCTTTGGGTTCCGACAAGAGGAGTGCGGAGTCGGAGGTTGCTTATTGGAACTGTTTGTCCAGCTCGCAATTATCATGATTGGCAAGCAAGCAATGAATACGGTGCTCGAAATTGTTTTACCGTGAGTATCAAGTTTCTACTTGTCCATTAAAGATTCGCTGAAGCGTAGCTTGTTTTGGAAGTATAAATAAATTATTCACGATGCTGAAGAGGGGGGGGGGGAGTCCTTGTATCACCTACCTCTTTTGCACAACCGCAAATGTTGAACGATTGAGAGAAAACAGAAAAATGTAGTCCTAATTGCTGCTTTCCCGTTGGAAATCAGTGTAATTCTCAATACAACTATTATTTCAGTAAAAGATACGAGGAAAGAATTTGTGAAATCATGAGGAAAACTACTTTTCTTCCCGCATAAGCTGTCGAGAGTAGCAAGCTGATGGTTGCCTGGTGTAGGCCAAAATTACGTTCTTCTTTTTCCCGAAGCCCCGATTAGTTGTGTCTATTGAGCTTGTGGCAAGGTTCTCCATCTTTCCATGAAACCATATTTTCGTAAAACTACAGTATATTCATGTTTTTTTTTTTAGTTACAGTGGTGCTTAAGACACCCTGCTAATTACTTTCTTCGCAGATTTCAAGTTTTTCCTTTCTGATTTATAGAATATTTTGGAAATGGGTCCAATTGGTGCGAAGTGGATTGAAGCACACCAACTCCGAAAACCTACCAAAAACGAGGCTTCTGAAGGATTTGAAGCTGATGGATTTCGGTTCTGACGGACTGTTCACGGAGTACCTGGAAATGGGTAATATTTCATGCGGTTTCCTGTCATAGAAACGGCTGAAAATGTTTTTTTTATGTGAATCTCAATTTATTTTATAGTGATTCAATTTGGGTTTGTGACAATATTTGTGTCGGCGTTCCCGTTGGCGCCGTTATTTGCCTTGCTGAACAACATTTTTGAAATGCGTTTGGACGCCGCGAAGTTGTTGACGTGGTACAGAAGACCGGTTGCTCAACGCGTTTTGGGGATTGGAATCTGGTACGATATCCTGGATGCCATCGGTAAACTTGCTGTGCTGTCAAACGTGAGTAAAGATTTTCACCGTATTTCTAAAACCGATTCTAGGAAATTTGTGATTAATGCATGAAATCAAGGTTCTTGAGGATAAAAATCAACATTTTCGTTTCGAAAGGTTGTGCAATGAACATCACCCGTTTCTGATTTTCTTTGGGGTGTTTCTTGTGTGTTTTTTTTGCTGTATTTAGAATTCGGTTTTCTCTACCTGTTTAGTTGAAGATTCTCAAACATGAGTGTGTTTTCTTTCATTTTCCTCAGGCATTTATCATAGCTTTCACGTCGAACTTCATCCCGAGACTGGTGTACAAGATCACGATGAGCTCAAACGGAACCTTGGACGGATTTGTGGAGGATTCTTTGGCCCACTTCAACGTGTCGGATTTTTCGTCGCTATACGCACCCAACACGACGGAGTCGATCACCGTTTGTAGATACGTTGATTACCGGCACCCGTATTGGAATCCCGAGAAATACCAAAACACGAGAACCTACTGGCATATTTTGGCCGCCAGATTCGCTTTCATCGTTATATTCCAGGTAAAGTACTTCGTGTTGGGGCTTCACTTTTAACCAAGATTCCGGTGAAAATCTTCTGTCCTCAAGAGGAAGTACTGTATGTGAATTTAAATATTTTTTTACCGAATAAATAAATAGTTATTACACAAACTTTTATTTACTTCGAAAATCATATTTAATTCTCCAAAAAATATTGCTTTTTTGGAAAACCCTTTTCCGTGGGGTTCGTTATCCCAAGTGTGGTCCACCCTTCAAAGAAATGTTGCATGTAGCATGTGTCCATAATTTGGGGTACGATTCTATAATTTTATCATCGCTTAAAACAGGGAGAAGCACAATCTAGGTTTAACTAAAATGTCATGGTCATGTTTTTTGTGGTTTGAGACTGCGTAGATTGAAAATGTTTCCAAGGTTTAACATTTTCTAATGGAATTGAATTCTTGCGTTTCGGCGAAGGTAAAGATGATCACTCTTTCAGTCGTAAATGACCGTAAGTTCGCCATTGAATACTTTTTCTTCTGAATTATCTGTAGGAATGAGACGGAATGGTAAAAAGTTTCGATTCATCCTTTTCGGATGCATTTTAAACATGGCATCGTCTTTTTTTTTCAAATTTTATTTTTACTGTGCAGAAATTCATGGGGGTTATGAATGATTCGGGAGTGCGTGTTAGAAGTCATTCGAATGCTTCAAGAGTGTCGAACTGGTTCTAACTCAAGATTCTTTTCATTTCTTATCGCAGAATGTTGTATTTTTCATGATTAACGTCATCCGTTGGATGATCCCCGACGTTCCAAAGAAACTTGCGGAACAAATTGCCAGAGAAGAGTTCTTGACGAACCAGTTGATCATGACGGAAGAACTCAAGCGAGCGAAAAACCAAACTTGTGCCCGAAGAATGTCATCTGTTGTGGGTGCGGATATTGTGGAAGGTGAGGAGAAGAAAGACTCAGGGTTAGTATTGCCAGGAATTTTAGCTTGAACCAGTGACATAATCGTACATTTGTGATTTCGGCATTGTTGAAGAAAAGAAAAACAAGCTTGAAGTAAATGGGTTTAATCTTTGGGGGGAACGAGAATCGAATTGCCATCGGGGGCTTACGCACAATTTATGCGAGGAAAGCTTGTGAAGCGATATTTTAGTCTGCTTAGATTTTTCATATCGTGAATTCTACGACCAAATATGCTTTTTATTTTTACATAGGTTAAGAGGTTGATGCAGGATGATTTACGGCCACTAGACCCACTTAAAATTTCCTACTTCAAGGAGATCTGAACATTGTATTGTGAAATTTGAAGGCAGGTGAAAAGTTTCTCCCCATGTATTTTCACAAAAATGGTTGTCTTCAGTAAGTCACGAATAACCTCCCTTTTTTGTAGCTCGAATTGCAAGCTCTATTTCCGTGAAACCAAACGCATTTCCGTTCCATCAATATTGAACAGAGTTCTTGGGATGATGTCCGAAGTCCCTTCCCTTTTTTAATTTTTCAAAGCTTCCGTTGACGTAAATTTAATGAATATTCGTTAATTACTACGTGAAACGTAATATTCATTCATGTGGGTCTAGTGCTGCGTGTATCATCCCGTATCTCGCGGTTTTCAAATGAAGGAAAAACGCTGAATGTTTCAAGTGCTAGGCTTTCGAGCCGTTGAACTTTGCGTCTTATTGATCAAACGAGTCTTACTTGAGCTCGATCGTGGAAGAAAAAGCTGCATTATAGGAATCTCTGCAGAGAATCGTCAATATTGATGTGTTTTGTGATGTTGTTATTTTGTCGCGTCACCCAAGAGATTGTCTTGAAGCAACGAAAGATATTGTATTACTGCTTGTGATGCTTTTGAACTTGAGAGGAGTAAGCTTGAAACCGAATCATTGCTGTTGCGAGTGTTCATGAAACTTGCCTTAGTAACTGAAAAACCGGCAGAATTTTTTTGAGTTCGTTTTATCGAAACTGAATCGGTTGTGTTGCTGGAACAACGTGCCTTTTTTTTTTTGTCCCTTTTTCACGCGGTCGTCGTGTTTGTAGCAATATATGTATGGTGTCGTTCGTTCAACTATTCAATTGGAGAGAAAGGAAATCTGCTTGTTGGGAAAGAATGTCTCAGCTTCTTTCGTGTATTTGAGGAAAAAAAAAATTCTGTCTGTTTTCTATCATGATCATCGTTCGCATTGTTTCCGCAGGAAGGAGGCTCCCGTTGAAAAAAAAGTGACCATTCATGTGCCAAGTATTCGTGCAGTGACGCGTTGATGTTGGTGTCCATGCATTCATTCGTGTTTCTTATTTTTCAAGTTTAGTCCACTGCTTATCATGGATCTCCCGTTTCTCCAAGTACAGTAGTTTTGAACTGGTCATTTGTCCTCTGAAAAGATGTTGGTCCCCTGATGTAATTTAAGAGATCTTTGGGAAAGTTGAGATCATCTTGTTTGTTAAACTTGTGAATGTAAGAGGAAGCTCTGTGATATTTTACAGTGATCTCAATCCGGGCTCTTTCCCCGAGGAGAGCATTGAAATTATCAGAACCCCAACCAGACCGTACTCAGAATTTTCTGTTGACTTGCCTTCTGTTTTTCTTTGTTTTTCCGGGGTGTTGAAATTTCTTATTATTAGTACTCTGATGGATTCAATAAAATGTGTGGAATTACTCAAAAATCATTCTCTGAAATATGGGTCAGGTCGATTCCTATCTTGGCTGTAGATCTCAAATTTATTCTTATGGGCGGATGACACTCCGAAAAGCCATGGATTTATGAGTGCCATGAACCTGAACGTATTATTGATCAAACGTTTACTAGAAAATGTTTCCTGCTGGGAATCTAGAGAATCTTTTAAACTGATGCGGTTTTTTGACCTTATTCTGTTCTGTGTCCTGAGAATGCCTGGAAGCAGTGATATTTTATGAATTCCTGCTGGTGACGCTTTGTAATCTTGAAAACGAATCACTGATTTTCTCAGCCTAAAATTTTCAAGTTACCGTAAAATTGAGTTTTTTCTGTCTCTTTTTTTATTGAATGAGTTGAACTATGTACCTCTTTATTATAGAATCACGTTTTTCATTGTTTTGCTCGTTGACTTATTTTCATGACGGTTTGAGTCCTTCTGCGCTTGCTGATACAATTTTCTGGAATTATTTGTGCAAATCATCCTCACCTCAAAAGAAAATCCAGTTCACGAGAGATGAGCTTCTTTGACGATTCTGATCCTAGCTTCTCCTTTTCCCTGGACTCATTAAGATTTTGTTTTTCCTTCCTTCTTGTTTTCGTCGAGCGAATCTTTCTCAGGAAGGGAGGGGGAAACGTCGTGGAAAAATACCCGCACGGTATTTTTAAGAGGTACATCCCGAAGTTCCATCAGTAAAGCTTTGATCCTTTGAGGAATTATTTGAGAAACCCTGATCGTATGCTGAAGTACTTCTAGTAAATTTAACTATTCGGTAAACCGTTGTGATTGTCATCAAAGGAATCTTCATTATTTGTGAAGTCTTGAAAGTGTTGCAAGAAAGTGTCGGGTTATGGGAGAAATTATTGACGAATCCTCCTTGTATGCCCGCATAGTCCCGGTGTGTATAGTATATTCCTTCTTCGCGGATGTCATGAGATGCGGGAAATCTTTCTAGTCGTCTGTGTGAAGGACGTAGTTTGCGGTTTCAATTTGACTGAGAAACAAAATGTCGGTTCCTCATTATATTCCGGCGGAAGAAGTTTAGAGCAGTGAATATCTCCGCTTCTTGGTGATCGGTTTTGATGGAATGATTAAATTTGGTTTCTGAAAGTGTAATGAAATCTGGAATTACTGTTCGCTGAATTAATTGGGCTGCCTGTTTTCAATTCGCGTTCAGGTTTTGACTCTGAAGCACTCCGAGTCAACTTGACTCCGGAAAGTGTTCCTATTCTCCGCCAGGAGCTGAAGTCCACAAAAGCTGAAAAGGATTTTTTTCTTAGCTCCGTTCACATATTTTCGATTGATAAATGCTCAAGTTGCTTTAAAATTTGGAATAATGTTTTTGGATTTGCTCGGGTTATTAACATGTTACTAGCAAAGCATGAGAAAAAGAAAAGATGTTCTTGGGAAATTTCGGGAACGGTTGAGAGATAAAACAAGTAAACAGTACTGGAAATAAATTTATTCAAGATTTCAAGTGTGAAAAAACTGGATTGACTTCGTATCCCGACTCTCTGTGATGAGAATAAAGAAACGATAATTCATGAATGATTTACTAAAATTGATACGAAACAAATAAGAGATCTAAGAAACATATTGAACATTCATCTTTTATTCTCGGAGCGCATTTTTTATTGCCTCACGACTGCGGAAAAATTTGTTGAAATCGGTTTTTGAAAATGTGGAAGAAAGCATCAATTCAAGCGTAAAATTTTTGAAAATCATCCCATGGTACATTACCCTCTTTCCAGGAAATCGAAATCCCCTTGCACTTGACCTAGTTTTCTATGACCAATCAGACAAATTTATTCGTTTTCTTTTGTTTCCTTTCGTGTAGATCAGGTGCAATATAGTCAGGAAAGAGTGACTCTAGACATTTCCAAAGCCGTATGTCCGTATGTGTTCAAATGTCAAGCTGCGATGGTGTCCAGTGAATGAAACGCGCATTTCTGATTTTTGTACCTGATGGAATGAAGTAATAGTATCGTTTTACGAGTGGATGGACCTATTGTCATGGCGTCGGATTCGGAAGATATCGCTCTTGCCCCCTTGAAGTCGGAAGTAGAGGATTCTCCTAAAAAGTATGAAGCCGGCATCGTTCGGGATGAGACTTTTTCCACGTGAGTAAAATTTATTTGTGATTCATTCAAGTAAGTTTTGAAAATGGGTTCTTCGAATTCCTGTGTTTACCTTGTACAGTATAATTGAAAATGCTACTTTATATTGTCACAGGTTGAAAATACTGTGCATGCTATTTTTTTTTCTTTGAAAAATATTGCATTAAATTCATGTTTGTGTCTTTGGCGAACTTATTGATGAAATTCCAGTTTGATTGCAGTTTTAGAATAACTTCGATTTTTTTACCGTAATGTTAATTTCCAACGTGTGTCTTGAACAATTTTAATTTTAAAATCCTAGTGTGATCAGTTCAGAGTACTGTAATGTAAATTTATTCTATCTCAACATCTCTGCACAAAAACCATAGGATCGTTCTGTAGGGAGATTATTTTTATATTATAGTAAAGAAAGTAAATGATCAACCGAGAAAATTTAAATCATCTGGAATTTTTGTTAATATTTTTACTACCCTTCACCTTTAACCGGAGGGAGACTCTGCACGAAATTATGAATCAACCCGTGTAGTTACGCGAATAATACATGGGCTGTTGAGATCAGGGAAATTGACTTGAATCAATTGAAAATTTGCGGATGTGCAATATCTCTTCGCTTTTTTTTTACCCCTATAGGGTGCTTTCGGGTGCCAAGGAAGAAGGGCCGGTGGTTAGTGTCACGGAGGTCGTCAAGAAGGGACGTGCCTTGGTCATTTCTGGTCGGGCATCCTTTCCTGCCACCACTACTGATGCATTGATTGAAAACATAGTCTTGGGGAGAGACATAACTGATTTCGACATGTTTTTCGATGATGACGAATCCGACGATGGCATGCCGCGGGATGTGGACCGGGGCTGGGCGTGGATGGTGTTGTTCGGCGGCTTCCTTGCTTTTAGCGTTCTCTCAGGTCAGTTGGGAATTTCTTATGCAGTATGCCTCTTCTTCGCTCGAATGGAAATTCCAGAGATTTTGTTTTGTTAACCGGATGATGGAAAGATTGCCTAGTCAATTCGAAGTTATTCCCTGATGAAATTCAACAAAAAATAGTCTGCATGAATAACAGAGTGGATTGCAACGTGTGAAATGCAAAAGCATCTTATTCTGGAAATGGAATTAGCTAAACGGAGAAAACTGGAAACTGCTTGAAGATATCTTGATTTTTTATTTGTCTGCCTTATTCGAAAATGTACCTGGTCGAAAATTAAAGAAGAAATGGTCATAAAATCAAAGTAAAGTTTAAATGCAAGGCATGTTCGTTATTTTAATTTTTTCGTTGATTCTTTGATAGTTTGTAACAGAATAAAAAGAAACCTGAGGTGTGGACGCAATTAATTCATCAGGAGTGTCCCAAAGTTAAAATCTCCCTAAGTCTAGTCTTGTTTTCCCCTAGACTTGAATTATGTAATTTTCAATTTGTGTTTTATGGCAGAAATAGTCTTCAGAATTCCATGGAATCAAAGTAGAAAATTGTCTGCCAATTGAAACTGATGCAATCAATATCTTCAAACTCGATAAGAGCATTTGGAGCATTGAATACTGTACCTCTGTATGCAGAACATTCAAGTGTTGGCACTTTCTGTAAAAATAACATCCAAGTCAAAAATAGAGAAGGAATCCCCTTCTATGCTGGAGGTAATTTTTTAAAATCAGCTCAATGGATGGGAAAATCATGAGAGAAATGCAGAATAATTTTTCTTACATTGATCTTGGCGCTGAATGTATGTGTTTCTTGTAAAGTGGACCAATAAAAGTCACTTTTCCTGAACCCTAATTGCAATCTTAGCAGGAAATGTCCACATGTCGAGTCAGTGTCCGTATGTTGAATTGTCTGCATGTCGAATGTGTGGACATGTGGGGTCTCACTGTATGTTAGTTTTCTGTAAATGTTCCAAGTGCTACCCCGACTTCAGCAATTTCTTGCTCATCAATTAACGCTTTTAGTGGAACATTAAAATGGGCATTGTTCTTCTTTTCAGGACTTTTTAATACGATGAGTATCTACTACGTGGTATTTGTCGGCGCCTTTGGGAATTCGAAACCGTACACTGCCTGGGCGAGCTCTTTACACGCCGCCTTCTCTTTCCTTGGTGGACCTTTGAGCTCAATGATGATACTCCGGATCGGGTGTCGCTGGACCATCATGAGTGGTGGTCTGATTGCTGCCCTTGGCTACCTCGGAACTTCTTTAGCTCCTAATCTGGAGACCGTATTCTTCACTTACGGCGTCGTGACTGGTTGGTGGATCTCTATCCATTCTTATCCAGAGAAAGAGAGAGAGAGTAAAATTGAAGCAGGGGTGAGTTTATTTCAATCATTTTTCTGATGGAATCCCCCCCTGTTTTCGGTGCTGGCAGCGTTGGGGTTGAGCTTGAATTTCTCAGGCTGGGTGATTGCACTCGGGACGTACTTCAACAAGAAGCACTCGATTGCGACGGCTTTGGCGATGACTGGGTTTGGTTGCGGTTTGTTCTTTTTGGGGCCAGGTAGATCTTTACCAATTGCTATTCTGATGGAATGCTGAACACACAATTTGTTTGTCCTTGAGTGATGCCCGGCGAACGCAGCAAAAGTGATGCTCAGTTCTTAGGGGAATGGGTCAGAAATGTTTGCTGTTGATACAATTAAGGCTAGAACTGAGTAATGACAGTCTTACGAAGGTCTAACGTCCATGAAATGTAATTAGAAGCGGAAGTGGACTGTCGGATCAGCCTTGAAAAAACTTCTTGAGAAGCCTTATTTTTGTGATCTTGAAAAGAGCGCATTAGTATAAGCCTTTACTATAATCCATTGAAATTTGACGTTTTTTATGTTTAGTTTGTCGTCTTCACGGGGAACATTTTATTTACAAAGCTTTATTGTTCGCTTCTTGGACACGTTTTGGGTGAGGGAGAAAATTTGCACTTGTCGTATACAGTAGTTGTAGGTTTATGACGTGTGCGAGTTGAAAATTGTTGATTTTTTCCTTCAATAATTTTGAATTGAAGCTAAAGTTATTAATGGCTTTTTTAATGCAGGGAAATGGAATCACTGCACAAAAACTCTTTTCTGTTGCGAGATATTCTCTCGACGGCATATTTTTCACGTGCTTTGGTAGTACTTTATCTATGTTTAAAATCTTCTTGGAAAAATTCATGTGTTATTGCTTGAGTACCGTAACCTGGAGAGTTCACCTATTTTTTCGATCATGTTCCAAAAAAAAAGAAATGATGGAAATTGAGCGTTAAAGCTGGAAATCCCGCCGTGAAAGTGTTTTTATTGGTGTGTTTTCGTGCTTTTTCCTAGGGATGGAGGCCAGTGTGAATTACTATGGCTGGCGTGGTTCCATGATCTTGAACGCTGGGATAGCGTTGCAGTTCTGCGTATTCGGTGCTTTAGTGTACCCGATTACCTTCACTGGGTACATGAGTCAAGACGGAGACGACGAAACGTTTGAAAAAAAGTTTTTCAAGGATGAATGGGGCGAAACCCAAAGTCTACCTCCACCGGAATCCGAAAGGCTCTTGGATGAAAAACCGCAACTGCCTGTTGTAGTGAGTGCCTAAGATTCGTTGATGACTTTAAATACGTTTTCAAAATTTAATCAAGACATTTAATCAATTTCTGGCGAATTTAATTCATCGGACCAATTTTTGTTCTAGGAAATATGATGAGCTTTGTTGTTGTTCAAAGACTTCAAACACATACTGACATACTGTATTGATGTCTAATGTACCGTTGAAAGGAAAATAATTTTCCAAAGTTCCTTCTGAGAAAAATGGCCTTCTTAACAAATTAAATTCAAGGTAATGTAACTTTTCTTGTCTCCGAGTGATCGAATGTTGTGCAGTGATCTGCGTTTATTTATTTATTTTTCTTTATTTCATGACTAGAAATAAAAATCTTGGGCCAAGTTTTGAGCTGCTCCATTGTGGGCTAATTCTGGTTCTGTACACCTGTTTGTGAGCGAATAATTCCTTCAAAGTTATTTTTCTATGTGAAGTGTTTTCAAATGTATCGCTTTCAGGAGGAAAGAGAAAGAAAGATCAGCACGCTGGGAGAACTGCGCACTCCACCGGCTGATTTTTGCCGCCCTTTGCACATACACTCCACCGTTTCAATGGACACCGCTCTGAGACGAACTGCCTTCGCATACGTGCCCGGGAAGAGCCACGTGTCGGAATTGGGAAGCAAACGAACCTATTCCTCTGCGAGCATTCGGAGCTTGGGATCCACGGGTTCCATGCATGGTTCCATGCGGGACATGAAATTCTCGCCCGCTGCCGCGTTTTTGTCCCACTCTATTCGGAGTCTGAATGAAATGTCGAGTGGGCAAGGCGGCGGACGGCGGCCTTACATCACCATTGGGTCAGTCACTTTTTGCTTCGCTTTTTTAAAAATTGTGTTCGAGAATTGAAGGCTTTGCGGAGATTTTGTCCCGATTCAAAAGGAAACGAGCTATTCTGATGTTTTATTATCTGCAATAATTGATGACCAAAGGGCTCGATGTGGTTTATGTTGATTTTTACTGCATTCAAATTTTTCCGCGATGCAGGTGTACCTCATGGAATCAGGGAAAGATCCCCAAATAATGTAATGTTCGCTAAGGTAATGTTCTGTACTAAAAATGCGTCATACCTCTTTAAAAAATCCTTCGGGTTCGAATGAATATTATACTCTGAAGAATATTTGTGTAGAAGGAATTGTAGCGTGAGTTTGCATGTACATTATTCACTGTTAGCAAGCATCGAAATCATAATTAAATCATCGATTCACCTTGTACCTTCGTATTTCGGAACTGAAGATCTTGCGTAGTTTTTGTCTCAAATGTAGATTGAACGATGGCTTTTTCAAACTTTTTGGGAGACTGTGGCCAATTTTACTCAAGTGGCGTAAAAGTTCATTTATACACATCATCCACAACAATACTTTATATACTGAGAATAGAAGTAAAAAGGCTGTTTTGGGTATTTTTTTCAAGAAATAAATTAAATTACTGACGCGTTTACGTTTATTGAAATGAGAGCAAGCACCACTTATGCTACGTGTTGTTATCTCTGAGAAAACTTACGTACGGATGGTTTCCCCGTCTTGAATGTAATGATCGCAAAAATCTATATTTAGAGTTCACTTTTAACTGACCGAGTTTGTTTTCTTGGATATATTGTGATATCTGGTGCTGTTTTATGTCTTTATTTTTCCTGAAGGGTTCGGGAAGGTTCGAGCAACAGTTCCCTGCCATTCCTCAGCCGGTCTCGAGAAAGCGTGAAAAGTCTGGAAGATTTCCGGGTTCGCAGCTCGAGTTTCCGCGAGGAATCCGAGCGGGTTCGCACCCGAACGCAGGTTTACAGGAAACCGCAACCCGTGGAAGAAGTTGAAAACGTTGCTGAAGACCTGGTCAAGTCCTTGAATGCCCCGGAAGTTGTTTCTTTCAAGCCCAGGAAACCCGAGAAAGTTGGCAAAGGCAAGAAACACAAACATGCGGTTGTTGAGGCGCCGGCGGTGAAGGAAGACGCTGCGGTTCAGAAAGTGGCGGAGAAGGAACCGGAACCCGTGGCGGAAGCGGAAACCGTGGTCGAAGCTGAGGAGAAGAAAGAAGAACCTGCAGTTTCGAAATCTCCTGAGAAGGTACAGTATCGGCTCGATTTTCCTACCATACCTGTGCATATCATCAAGCTACAATGTTTCACATTTTTATATGATTGCCGTCAGTTCTATCTTCGAAAGAATCATATTTTTAAATATTAGAATTGGTAGTGCAGTACTGAGCTGACGGTTTCTGAGGTTTTGTTATCGTTTTTAAAAATCAATTATTGTGCAATTATTTTTGGGAGCAACAAATTTCCACATGCAGTGCTTTTTTTATGTGATTTTTTTCTGTAGGAAGGAATTCATCTCTAAATGAATGTTTACCGTGCCCTAATTGTAAAAATACTGTGTATATATGCAGTATGTATATATGAACATATTGAGCGTACGAGGGTTCTAACAAAAGTTCTCGGAGTAGCCATGAAAATGGCATACAATTGAGCTGAAAAAAATTTATTCTCTAGCGAGAACATATTCTTTGGCACGCAAAAAAAATCAGCCTGATTTGACAATTTTTTTGCAAAATTCATCCATATAGAGTTTTGCTCTCCACTCAAAAAATGAGGCGCCCTTTTTTTGTTGTAGCCCATCTTTCCCCTCAGAATTTTTGAAATCAATTCGACATTCTTTCTAAGGGTTGCCTCCAGGTCATCCAAGGCAATTCCGTCATTTTAATTGACAGCCGCCTTCACAGCCGCCACATTGGCCGCCATTTTGGTGGCTTTGAAGGCGGCTTCTGATGAAAATGGCGGAATTGCCTTGGATGACCTGGAGGCAACCCTTAGAAAGAATGTCGAGTTGATTTCAAAAATTCTGAGGGGAAAGCTGGGCTGCAACAAAAAAAGGGCGCCTCATTTTTTGAGCGGAGAGCAAAACTCTATATGGATGAATTTTGCAAAAATATTAAAAAAAAATTGTCAAACCAGGCTGATTTTTTTTTGTGTACCAAAGAATATGTTCTCGCTAGAGAATAAATTTTTTTCAGCTCAATCGTATGCCATTTTCATGGATACTCCGAGATTTTTTGTTAGAACCCTCGTATATATTTAAAGAATAAAAATTAAGTAAGATAATAAATTATTGAAGAATAATTGCCAAATCTGTTTTTCCTTCTGCTCTTCGCGATTATTCAACTCATGAGGCTATAAACATCAGTATACAGTATTACCATTATTTTATTCACGAAAAGCTCATATTTTTGGAAACACAATTAGTATTTCCTTGATTTTCTGACTTTCTTTTTGTTTGTTTGTAGAAAAATGAGCCGGACGAAGTAGAAATCGTGGAAGACGAAGAAGAGGAAGACGACGACGATGACGAGTCGGCGGAAGTGTGGAAACTCAAAGCCGCCATGAAGAAGGCTGGCCAGCGAGCAGTGCCGCCTAAAGCCAGCTTTTTCCGGTTCCTGTATCCGCAAGACGAGAACCCACGAACCATCTCCAACATTGAGGAAGTGGACGAAAGTTCCGCCGGAAGCATCCTCTCTCTAAATGCCATTTTCCGCCGCAAGAGTCGGGAAGTGCTTTCCCGATTGTCGTCGGATACGGATTTGCGGAGCAAGGATGCCCAGACCCCGGCCCACTTGCCCGGGATCAAGGAAGAGAAACCCGCGCTAGGGGCCATCTTGGAAGAAGAGGAAAAGAAGAAGAAGAGTAAGGAAAGCGAGGAGAAGGAGAAAGCCGCCGAGCCGGTTGGAGAAGAAGAAGACGATGATGAAGTGTTGGCAGTGGTGGAGGGCAGCGAGAAGGTGTCTTCGGAGCTTCTGGCCCTCGGTGGACGTAATGCGCAGGTGTGTCCCTGACTACGTAAAACTTTTGAGGAGCTACCGCTGTTTCTGTGTGTTCAACTTGGGTTCAGTTAAGTTGAGCTACTTTGGGGTGAATTTGATATATTTTTCACTGTCAGTAGGACCATGTAAATTACAGGGTGATCGACTTCACTAATCTCCTTCACTCATACTCAGGAATAAAATTGAATAGAGCACATTGAAGAAAACCACACCATTTAATTTGAATTAATGAGTGAGACTAGGTATTCGCAAGTATAGTCCGTCAACTTTTGGAAGTCCAGAACAACATGAAGGTTAATTTTCATGTAATGCAATTTGCTCATCCTCGAGATGGAAATTTATTTGCCTGTTTTCCATAGTGTTTGAATTTCACCAATGAATTTTCTTTTGAGGTGGATGAGTAAAACTTGAGGGAAAAATGTTTTCGCGTTCTCCCTATATGTTGACGAAAAATATTCCTCAAAGTTATTGATTATCTCATCAAAAATGTCATGTGTTCACGATGAAAAAATCATTTTTGAATGAAGGAACTTTTTACCTCCTGTATTCTTGATGTAATTCCAATTCGGGAATTCATGTTGCGTCTTATTTGATGATAAACAGAGCGATAAACAGCAAGAAGACGTTCCTGGGGAGATTTGCCAAATGCAAGGCGATTGGAAGTCTCATTTGAAAGCCCTTTGGCACGGCGAAGACGGCGGAGATTTGCCGCTGTTTCAGGACCCGCGTTTCTGGTGCTTCAACTACTCTGGCCTAGTTTGGATCATGGGCACGCTCACTCTGTATGTTCTTTACAAGGACTTCGCTCTAAAGAAGGGAATTGTGGAACGTTTCATCTATGCCCTGTCCGGACTCGGTCTCGGCGATCTCATCGGTCGCCTCTTTTCTGGAACATTCGTGTCATGGAGCTGCGTCAATTCCGTCCTTGTGTATGCTCTGGTGCAGGTAAAAAAAAAAAATCAATTTCTCAACAGAACCATCTTGGAATTGCATGAGTTGAATTGACGATTTTTTTTTCCCACATTCCTTGGATCTTGGTCGGAATATCGGTTTTATCAAAATAAACGTACCGCATTTACTAGAGTACCACGTGCCCTCGCGTAAGACGCGCACAAGATTTTTTTCAGTCAACATTTTGTATGAAATGTTGGCCCCGAGTAAGTCGCGTGCCCCGTTCTTAGTGACTCTAGAAGTAAAATATTTCGAAAAGTAAAACTACCCAAAATTGATTTCAGACATGAATTGATCCTGAAATCAACGAATTTTTAATTATCTCCGTTAGATAATATTTTGTTTCCCTTTTGAAACGTTTTCCCGTTACAATCGAATACATTTAATGCAAACCTGAACATTTCAAATTTTTCGAAAAAATTATATTCGCCGACGCGAACCTCTTTTTCCCCTTCTCCATTTTGAGGAAAACGGTGCGTGTGGTACTCGAGTGAATACAGGTATACTGTATTAATAAACATGGATAAAAATGTGTCTCATTGTAACTCATTTTGAATTCTATCGGATTGATTTGTTGAAACTAGGTATTACTCTTCTAATATTAATTTTTTAAACCTGGTAGAAAGATTCTCTTGAATTTTTCATGGATAATTGAAAATATCACTGGTAAATTTTCATGTTTCAGCTGGCGTGTGGTATAATAATTTTGTACCACATTACAATCACGAATTCGGAAGAATTCATAATTTTGTGCGTGTGTCTGGGCATTTGTTATGGCACGCAAAATGTCCTTCTTGCTGTCGCACCTGCGGAAGTTTACGGCTCATCGCACTTGACTGTGGTGTTCGGTTACATCTTGTTCTTCTGTGGAATCGGTGCCATTCTTGGACCTCCTATTGCCAGTGAGTTTTGTGGTACAGGATTTATTTCTTGTTCCTGTTAATGATTTTGTCTGACGTTTTTAGGTTTGCTGCTACAACACTACAACGACTACTTTCCGGTTTTCATTTTTGCTGGAACGGCTACGTTGACTGGAGGACTTGTGTCTCTGATATGTTTCTACATAGACTGGAGATGGAGAAAGGAGAAGATGCTGAAAAGGGAGCAGCTGAAGCATCGGGATGAAGAGGCGATAATGGAAACTCAAAACTAGGGAGGTATAGTTTACTTTTTTTTTTAAAGGTGTCATCTTCAACTATTGCGAGGTGTTCAATTTTGTTCAAAGGCATTTTTGTGTTACGAACCCCCTGTGCTTTTTTTGTTTTTGATTGAGTGAGTATGAGTTGTGAAAAAGAGGAAGAATCAAACCCTGAATATCATTCTTGAGCATTCAACCAAAACGTGCAACTTCTTTCCATGCTTTATGAGAAGAAACTTGAGAACTCGAGGCTCTGTGAACAGGCGTGCACTTGGCATTATTTTTTGTGTTCATGGAGCCACGGCAAACATTTTCGCACTTTCTTGTACTATACACATTGCTATTTTATTATAGAAACGCAGCGATTCCATGTTCGAATGGGAGGATTTTGATGCTGTGTGAATTGTTTATGTTGGTCCAGCTGTGGTTTTTGCTGAGTTATTGCACATTCTGTAATGTGAACAGCGCTTTTAGCTCAGAAACTGTTCCCTTTTTATTGGATTGTGCTGGATATTTATGCCGTGGTTTTGACTTGGAGTTAATAAAGTTGGAACTAATAAAGTGTGTTTGATTATCAATTCTGAAGAGCTGGCTGCTGGAGACACGAAGTATATACACTGCTATATGCTGTGTACAGTGTTTGTTGTCTTGTTTCTATTGCAAAATTGAATTATCGTACCAAAAAAGTGTATTAATTGAATGAAGAACAAGAGAGGGAAATGAACTGCCTATACATGCTACATACTTTCTTTAAAAAGACAACTTGATAAATCAGACTTGCACTTCGACTTGAGAAAGTGCTCTCGAAACTACTGTAGTTGAAATCTGTGGAGGATTTATACTAATTTGTGGAGTAGTGTTTGTTTCTGTATTTCCACCACTGTAATTTCAATTTGTCACATCCGCTTGAATTTTAGTGGATCTAGCAATGTCGTGACCAAATCTTAGAAACAAATCATTGCTTACAATTCGAACAAATCTGTTTTTTACAAACCCAGAACCACTGTACAGTACTGTATTGAGGCCGTACACACACGAAGAAAAATATTTGTTACATAATGATTCCATTTTCTAGGGTATGAACGTAATTGACTTATCACTGAAGAATCTCAATTTTCTAGTACTGTCTAGCAAAATACAGTACAGTATAGCGATTTGGGCAAGCCACTGTTAAGTCTTCATTATGTACGCCCTCAAGTCCCATTATTGAAATCACCTGGGCCCTGCATGATGCGTTCAATTATGGCAACGCCTCCCTGCTCCAGCTAGGGAGCAGCCACGTGATGTTGCTACCCTGTGTGTCTGTGCTCCGTAATTTTAAAAGTCTTTCCCGATCGTAGGGAGTGAAATGTTTGGTTTGCTTTTACGATTTTAAATGCTGCGTATACGGAGAGTGATTGGCGAAATAAAGCGGTTCTAGAGTTACCTGCGTAATTGTAGAGTGTGTCAAGCATGTATTCCTTTTCTTGCAGGACAAAGCGATTGCTCGTTTAAACGCTTATATCAGTACAGTGTAAAAGACAAGCCTTGGTGCATTCCCGAATCACCAGAGTATTTTTCCACTCCCTGGGCATTCGATACTCTTCTGCCAGTTCTTCTACGATGGATAGTGATCAAAGCTACGGTTTTCCGCATTTTCATGATGGCAGTGAAGAAATTATCCTCCAAGAAGAAATCGTCGGTGAAGACGGAACTATTTACGACGAGATCCCCATGTCTGACTCCAATGCCATGAAAATTGCGGAGAACATAGTGCCTTTGTTGAATGATCACACCATGAAGAAAGCAACGAAGCGTCCCGCGAATCGTCGCCCGAAGCCCGCGAGACAAGAAGACGATACGAACACTCGAAAATGGGCGCAGAAACAAGTTCAGATTAAGACCATGCAAGGGGAATTCTCAGTAACAATGTGGTCTTCGGGTCCGGATGGCGATCAGGAATCGGACGATGGTACTTTTCTTCTGTGTGAAAATTGCTGCATAGTTCCTAAACCGATGCATATGTGTTTTTCAGACGTTGACAAAAAAGGGGACATAATACCTGTGGAAGAACTGCACGAGGATCATCATGGCATTGGGATGGACCCAACTGAAGAAGTGGAATACATGAACGATTACATGGTTGAGCATAAAATTCCGCTGGATGGCATTCCGGGTATTGATCTCACGGACCCGAAACAAGTTGCTGAAATCGCCAAGCATGCGTATGCTTTCGGTTATTCTCTTGAAGTGAATGTTCGCATTAATTTCTTCCTTATTCGCAGAATACGTCCAAAGAAATCCATGCAAGAAGACTTGACGAGAACCATTGCATGTCCACACAAGGTGATTTTTTATGACTCTATCAGTGCTTTTCTTTCCTCTGTTTTCGTGTGTTTTTTATGGAAGTGGGTCGAGAATTCAGAATTTCTCTCATTTTGATTTATGCGTAATGAATCCAAGTTACGTTCAGTACCGAAGTACAGAAGCTACCATTTCAAATCACTGTTGAGAAAATAAGATGCGTAGAATTACTCGGATGAAAAACTTATTCGCGTAATAATAATGATACGATCATTCCTGTCGTAAAAATCTTAGTTTCAATCCACTTTCAAAATGATGCTGCGCCAACGAAAACAATTGTGAAGTCCCAAAAGCGACCAAAAGAAGATCTCGTGGACTAATTCGTCGCTCTGTATTTATTTGCTGCATGTTTACTTTTCCCCGGTCACCGTTGATTGATATCCTGCTTCAGTGATGATTCATGTGGGAATTTGCATATTTTTGTCGCAGGATTGTCGGAAAATGTTCAGAGATAGTTCGGCGATGCGTAAGCACCTTCACACCCACGGGCCACGCGTCCATGTTTGCGCTGAGTGTGGAAAAGCGTTTGTTGAGAGTTCTAAATTGAAGAGACATCAACTTGTTCACACTGGAGAAAAGCCTTTTATGGTGAGTTCTGCATTCTCTATCGAAGAAGTGAAAACTAACTGTGATATTTGTATTTCAGTGCACCTTCGAGGGATGCGGAAAAAGATTCTCTTTGGATTTTAATTTGAGAACGCATGTGAGGATCCATACGGGTGATAGGCCATACGTTTGTCCCTTTGAGGGGTGCTCCAAAAAATTCGCTCAATCAACGAATCTCAAGTCCCACATTCTTACTCATGCGAAACAAAGGTGATTATTTAACTTATATACTGTATACGTAGGTAGGCTTGAACCGGCAAGACTTTTGAATGTATACTCAGCTCCTGTAGAGTGAAGTTTTCTGTTTTGGAATCCATGTTTTCGATCCTGTCCATCTTAGCGTCGAAACTCATTCAAGTTCCTAATGTCTCTGTTTTAGCGTGTGAGAAATTCAGAAGTGACGGTTTAAGAAATCTTTTGAAATCCGAGTGCAACTGTGACTGTAAGCTTTATTGAAATGTAACAGGACTCTATTTGAAACCAATCTAGAGGTTGACCGACTACATTTCCTAGCTTCTGGATAACTCTGATGTCATGCGTAGTGAACTTTTTTTTAATGCAATTGTTTTTGGCGGAAAGGTCCGACAAATTCTAGGAATTCTTCGTTGCGCTTTTGGCGTCTTTGTTGAGAAGGAAAGATGTGCATTGAATGAAAACATCGGGTTTCTTCTAACATCGCGTGAAGTATTGAAACTTTGAAAGTTCATGAAGCTGGTTCTTTCGTGTTTTTACATTCAGGCTGAGCTAAAACTGTTCTTTGCTTGTACAAATTTCGGAACAGCGATCGTGACAGAGTCCGGTTGAAAAGTGTGATTAATATTGTTTTCATCGACATTTTCGGACAGATGCTTCCGACAACTACTGTAATATGATGGGATAGATTTACTGAAAACGTGTTCTTCTACTCACCCACAGAAACCGTCAGCAAATACAACTGCAGCAACACCAACAACAACTAGCCTTCCAGCAGCTGGAGGAGTTGCAAAAGCAGCAGTACGGGGAAGAAGGAGAAAGTCCATTCTCAAATGCTCAGCTGATGCACATTGACATGAATCCTGACCAACCGTTTCTCGTGTACGCTGAATGAACGCCCAAGGGGATTATTTTGTACATACTTTTGTGAAGTTTGGTCCGTGTCTTATGAGTAAGTCCTCTTTCAGCGTTTACGGATTGCTTTAAAGGCGATATTTGAATTGAAAGTATAAAAAAGGTCTTCTAAATTAGTCAGATCACCTTGAGGAATCCTTTCTGTAGAGCCGTTATTTCGTATACTGAAGTCTTCAATTTTTTGCTTTCAATTATTAATACAGTACATGGGGATATCCGAAAGTTAGAGGGAACTTACAGAAGAAGAAAATCCTCTAAAAAAAAGTTAGTACGTTACACTTCTTGAAATAGTTGCCAATTTTGACATATCATTAGCTAATGGATCCATTGCTGAAGGTTACTATTTTTTTTTGCATTTTCATTTTTGAAAAGCTATTTTGGGCATTTTGGAGATAATACGATGAGTTTTCATGACTTTCAAATTATGTTTTAACTTTTAAGGAACCTTGTAGCATGCGATTCTCCATTCTTGCCTTTTTACAGGATTCTAAGTTGTTTTTTACCGCCATTTATTTGGTCCTTTTGTCAGGACAAATTTTGTTTATGTTGCTGTTGGGACATTCTAATGATTCTATGATACATTTTTGAAGAATCAGAAACTTTTCCTTATGCTGCGAGAAAGTATTCAAACTTGTTGGCGAATTAGGTTTTAAATCGCTGCAATCTCTTTTGTAAATGTCTCTTCCGAGTTGCATTTATTTTTCGTCACTGCTCTCAGAAATTATATTACTAGGAAAAAATCTTAGGTTGGAGAAGCTGTAAAATATGACAGGCTTGATGGCTAATTAATTTGAGAAATGTTGATTCCTTGCGATGAAATATTTTTCTGGGCGGGTGTTGTAAATCTTGCTATGATTTGTAGTCTCTTAACTTTTGGATCTCCCCAAGTATGTGTTGCCGGATCTTATCGATTATATGTTTCGAACGCTGAAAGTGAGCATACTCAAGCGTGCATTCCTCAGGGAAGGAAGGGGAAGGCAATCCGCTTCCATGTATTTTGTTTTCTACCGCATTTTGAAACAAGTGTTCAATCCTTGTTGTATAACCCTATGTACGCGAAATTTGGCTTTATATATTTTAAAAAACTGGATGAATCCAAGGTATGTGGAGGACCAATGAGCGACTGGACAGGTATTTTTTGCGGGGACGTGTACTAATAATCCATCCTGAAAATCATCTTGGGTCGCGATTGATGTGGAGTCTTTTTTTTGTACGGAGTGAGTGCTTTTTTTGCTGGAACTTGGTTTGGCATATTGTCTTAACCAAGTGCTCGAGTGCGTGGTTTTCAGCCGGACGGTTTTTGATACCGGGTGCTTGTGGTTGTGTGGGCTTCTTCGGCCGCGAGATTTTGCTTGTTCAGTGGAAGTGCACTTTTTTTTGGAGAGGCGATGAAGATTTTTCGACGAATGAATCTTCACATTTTCGATACCACCGATATTATTTTCATGTTTCCTAACGAATTCACGCGAATATAAGACGCCATTACCTCGAGAAATGATTTATAATTTTTAGATGCGTTGGCTTTCACTTTACATTGTGCAAGAAACTTTATTATGCATGGTGAATCGAAAAGTTCAAGCATTTCTTCAACGCGATATCTCGAACAAAATGAATTTCTACGATTTTTGCAGAAAAAGGATTATTTGAATTATCCTTAACACGAGATTAACCTTATACAGTATTTAATATTATAACTACCATGAGTAAAATAAGATACACTATCGAGATAATTGTTGCGGAATCCTCAGATTTGCTCTTTGAAAATTTAATTACCTGCATTCAATTCAGAATATGACTTGAACTTTTTTTTATTGATCCATAGATTATCAGTAAGTTTATGAGACATTTAAATGTTCGCAAAATTATTAAATTATATTTGATGAAACGTTTTGTTTATGATTCAATAACTTCTGATCTTGTGTTTTGAAGTTTGAAGGAAATACGCTTCTTATACTCGCGTGACTACGGAAAGCGATTTTGTTGTTGTTGCTTGGATGTTGTAATTTTCTTTCCCTTTTCGAACGCTTCGTGTTTTTCTGCAGGCTCTTAAAAATTGAATATGACGGGTAAAGGAATGCCGAGTGCGGGTTACAAATGGTTGAAGTTGCCACCTGTGAAATTCAAGAATGGATTCGTGCTTTTCAAGAATGGTCGGCAACCTGGGAAAGAACCGGTTCAGTACAGGCTTCGATTCTTGCCGTACTTGAGCGACACGGTTTCCAGCAAGGGGGAAAAGAATTCAGGTAACTGCTCATGTTACCTGTGATGACAGCAGGTTTCACTCCAAGAAACGCTATGCTTAATTTACTTGTGAACGTCACATGATATTTTGACTGCCAGCGACACCTATTCGCGTGCATTCACTTGACTATGGATTGATGGGCAATGTAGCGAGATATATTTTTCAGATTTAACGAAGTTACGACAGTAATGGAACTAGGGATGTCTGAAACTTCGTACCGTACACGTTTTCGTTTAGTATCTGGGTCATATTTTGCGGTTAAACAGTTTGTAGTTTGAGTTCTTGCTGTATTTTCATTGTTGAATGAAGGTTGATGATAGAATTTGCTGAAATTGAAAGCTCTGTATTTTTTTAGACGTTTTTTGCATACAAGAAATGGCAGTGATGCTGTCGTGTTTCAAAAAGCACGACTTTGCGGATGAAATGTGTTCCAAGGAAATTTCTGGCTTCAGAAAGTGCTTCGACGATTCTCTAGTGAGTTTTGTTGATGATTCCGCTGAACTCTTGAGTTCACGAAGTTTTTTTTTTTCATATCCGATGATGAACGCTAATTTTTTTTGTAGAAAGAATTCAAGAGAAAGGAAGCGTTGAAGGAGAGTGGGAAACTTGTGGAGGATTCAAGAAAGCAATATCCAGCTGGGGCATTGAACAATTTCTTGAAGCAGTTCCCTACACAAAAGTTTTCATAGTGATCTTCAAAATGCGCGCGTTTCTTGCAGTTGTTCTTTTGAAATGTTAGTCATTGTCTGGCAATGAAGCTGTTGCTGAATGTTGCAAAACCCGAGTTTTATTTCCGTCGTGAGTTGATAAAAATATTATGGAATAATATTGCGCATTGTGATCTTCAGTAGTTTTTTTTTTTTTTCTATTTCAGATAATGACTGGAATGGTGTTATTGGCTGTTCGGGAAGAAAACTTGATGAAACTTGCTGATAAGTATGTAGTATTTTATTTTTGTAGTATGTAGTATCAATGAAGCTAGTCAATAAGAGTATTCAATAATCCATGCTCAACTCAGAAAATTTCCTTGAAGTTGGAGAATACTGTATATGGATGATAGAGGCTGGACAAACAAGCAATGTTTAGTATTCTAAAATTTCTCAACAGTGAATGGTAATTTTCTCAAATGATTTATAAGTGCAGTATGTGTACCATGGTCTTGCCTACAACAATTTTCTCTGTTAGATGTGGATTTTTGGTTCTATAGAGTTATTTCCCTATGTTAGGGTATATTTACAGTTTCCATGCAACAAAATTCTATTTACCATGATTTTTTTCTGGTTCCTTGAACTTTCTTGTAGACTGAGTCCACTTGCATACAGTTGAACCTCTCATTTATGTCAAAAATTCTGCAATTGTAGTTGCCCCCTTACAAATTATTTTTTAATCCTCTCTGGTGCCAATCTTTTTGAATCAAAGGTTTCTGTTGTCAAACTTCTAAATCCTTATTTGAACTCCAGATTGTCTAGAAAGTTGGACTACACTTTTTTAACACATATTCTGGAAAAATGAATGACCGGAGAGTGAAGCTGAATTCAATAAGTCAAGAGCTCCCTTATCTCAATTTTTGAGTCCCTTCGAATACGACTTAAAAAAGGTTCACAGCTTGTGTGTGAATTGCTAGTTTCTGGTGAACCTATGACCAGTGTTATACATGCTTACTGAAAGTCACTCGACTGACAACTATTGCACTTCAGAATTAGTTAGTCTTAGTAATTTTTATTCACCATTTTTCCTTTCAGGTGGGGTTATGAATTTGTAAAAGAATACTGTAATGTACAGCCGGGGAAGTGGGTGTGTATTTACTATAGTCTGATCACTCTGATGGATGAATATAAAGGGGTCTTTCAAACTGAGGCCTGGTTATGACCGTTCGCGCGGACATGCCAGAGAAACTTGCCTTGTCCGGGTGGGGTATGTTGCACGGGGTTTACCTGAAATGTTTCCCATTGTGTTTCCATTCTGCTCGCGTTTCGGGGCTCAATTAGAGCCTATAAATGCAATCAATTCTGTGAACGACTGGGAGTGTCGAAAATTATGGAATGTCCTTGAAGAAACGTCGCGTACCGTATTTGCTCGCGTAGAATGAGAACCGTGCATTGATTAATCCGATGAATTCTGCGCATCACTGAATTATCTGGTGTGGATGTTGTTTTATTCAGGAATCAGTGCGCTTCGGGTTGGGGAAATTCGACAATGTCCGGATTTAGCGATGATTTATTTGACTTTTGTGATGACGATGCCATGCGTCCTAGTGCTTTCGACAACAAGACCAGTGAGGACGTGAAAGGATCGTCTAAAAGGTTGTGCCAGTGATCGCCAGTACTTCTGCCTGTGGGTAATTCTTTTGATTTACAGTCTCGGAGATGTTCTGCGAGAGATCACCGACAAGACGGACGAACCTATCGTACCCGTGCCTCCTAAACGTCAGAAGCTTGAGGAACAGGCAAAATTTGAGTGAGTTCTATTAATTTTTACATTTACCTGAAAATGAAATACTGGCAAGTTTATCGCAGATATTGTTCAGAAAAATTATTGTCTGATGACAGATTCGTGGTTTAAAGTTCATGATTGCATCTGACGCGCTCCATTTTTTGTGCTGGTAAGTTATGTATCTGTCAACTAATCTTCACTTTCGAGCGCGAGAGTTGGAATACTGAATTTATGTTGAAAGATATTGATGAGATGAAGACACTGTAATATCTGAAGCACGAGTGGATTCGAAGATCCTCTTGATGCCGGGTGAACTGACAGAGAAGTGCGTTGTGTAGTTGGAGGCAAAGATGTTTTCGATATTTAGCAACCCTGAATGGAGGGAACTTCTCTCAACGTACGGCTTATAAATTTCTGTAAATTTTAATGGTGCATTTTGTCTTCAGTGTACATTGAAACCCTGCCGTTTTTCTAGTTGGTCGCTCTTCAAGGATCGGATACAGGTTCACGAGATCGAATGTCCCGAAGGAATGCAGCATGAAGCCGTTTATCCGCCTGCCATGAAATTCAAGTCTTTAGTGCCTCCTACAGTTCGAGCACGGGAATACAAATTCAAACTAGATCCATTCCAAAATCGGGCGATCATGTGCATTGACAATTTGCAGAGCGTGTTGGTTTCTGCACACACTTCTGCCGGAAAAACTGTTGTCGCTGAGTGAGTTCCTCGTGTTGTCGGAGTTCTTCTCGGAGTGTTACAGTATTTGTTGAAACGTTGTTATATTTAGGTATGCGATCGCTCTTGGGTTGAAGAAGAATCAGCGAGTTTTGTACACTACTCCGATAAAGGCTTTGAGTAACCAAAAATTTCGCGAGTTCACCGAGGAATTCAGCGACGTCGGGCTTATGACTGGAGATGTGACGATAAATCCGAATGCCAGCTGTCTCATCATGACCACTGAGGTGTGTTCCGGTTTTATTTTCACGTGATTTCGTGTTGATATTGGTGTAACTTTTGTTCATTGACGCCAGAAATTTGTGTTGAACACGAAATTCTTTCTTGAGAACTTTCCGAGTTCTTTGAGAATATTTGTGATTTCAGAATCTGAACTCTTTATTCTGCCAATTGTTCTTGATGATTTGTATCCACCTTGAAAAAGTAATTATTTCTGAAGAGCTGTATATTTTTAAGCCTAAAGGGTTTCTGAAATATTTGTGTCGTATTCGAAGTTAGTCGAATGATTTTTCCTCAAGTGATTCGTGATTCAATTTATACAGCATTGTCTGCTTTTGAGGGAATTGAGGTTCTTTCAGACTTCGCTCGGTACCACCGAAGTGTATGAAATTTTTTTTAATTCACATGCGATGTACGACTTTCCAGATTTTGCGGAGCATGCTTTACCGTGGATCAGAAATTCTGCGAGAAGTTGGCTGGGTGATATTTGACGAAATTCACTACATGAGAAACAAAGAGAGGGGTTACGTGTGGGAAGAAACCATTATTCTCCTTCAAGATGAAATCCGCATGGTTTTCCTTTCGGCGACTGTTCCGAATGCGAGACAGTTCGCCGAGTGGGTCGTCAGTTTACACAATCAGCCTGTTCACGTTGTGTATACCGAATATCGTCCCGTACCATTGCAACATTATGTCTTTCCGTATGGCGGCAGAGGACTATTCCTTGTGGTGGATGAAAAAGTGAGCCATTTTATTCTTCTTTTTTTTTCTGAAGTGTTCAAGAAGTTTTTGTCAGTGGAGTAGTCTGTGTGCTGAATTATGTGCTTCGTGATTCCTTGATGATAGAACTCATAGAAGTTATGTGAAATCAGTGTCGCGATGCAGTAGAAGATATTGATGGAGTTCTCATCATCTTTTTATCGTGCTTATCGCAATTAAAAGCTGCTCAATGGGAGATATCATGGCTGTGTCGTGGAACACGACACAGCAGTCATTAATTTTGCCATTACAAGTTTTATCTGCTTCTGGATTCCAACTGAGTAAAACGAAGCATGGCTAAGTGGAGAACAAGATTTCATTTCGCTTGAGTGAAATTACCTGCTCGTATTATTCTTAGGAAGAGGAAACGAAGGGTTAAACTTCTTTTTTTATATTTCCCAAAACCGAATGGAATTCTTTGTGCTATTTCTCATTCATGTACTGGAATAACTCTACTGAAAAATAATTTCGCGATAACATAACCCGAAATTGAAATGTTACAGTGACATCTACGTACTGTGGAACAAAGTTTCTTGATAAGGGACGCGGTAGCAAAATTCAGCAAATAGTTCATGTATGTTCCACTGTACGTAACTGCTTCGCTGGGTTTTTGTCAGAAAGTGGTAATCACTGTTCATCACAATTTTCAGAATCGGTTTGACGAGAAACGTTTTGCTGAAGCTATGGCAGAATTACGACCAGATGGTGACAACGAAGTCAGCGCCAAGAAAACTGTGAAATCAAAGAATAAGGACGTGATGGAGATCAACAGGCTGTTGCAAATGGTCATGGAACACGACTTGGCTCCCGTCATAGTCTTCAGTTTTGCGAAAAGAGACTGCGAATTGTACGCCCTGAAAGCTGCCGAGTACGATTTCAACACAGGCGAGTCCAGTTCTATGCTAGATCCTATGCTGGATTTTTGGCGCTTCAAGGCTCCCATCAAAAGGGTTTTCTTCTTAGTAATTTCTAAAAAGCTTCAATATTTGACTCGGCATTGTTGTCATTTTTTTTCTCAGAAAAGGAAAAGGAGTTGGTAAAGCAGATTTACAAAAGCGCCATGGAAGTGCTTAGTGAGGAAGATCGAAAACTGAAACAAGTGAAGGAATTCTTGCCGGCTTTGGTGAAAGGCGTAGGTGTTCATCACGGAGGTAAAATGAAATAAGGATCCTCTGATTTTTTTCATGATCATGAGAAAAATCCTGTCATCTTTTCCAGGTTTGCTGCCAATCCTGAAAGAAACAATTGAAATTTTGTTCGGTGAAGGCCTCATCAAAGTCTTGTTTGCCACCGAAACATTTGCAATGGGATTGAACATGCCTGCGCGAACGGTTGTTTTCACAAGCGCCCGGAAGTTTGATGGTCACGAGCAACGATGGGTAAATAACAATATAATGACGGAAAAAATTGAAGAATCTGTTCTGTTTTCTTGAAAAGAATGAAACGTAATCGTATTTGTATAAAATGCAGCTTTTGCTCTCCATTAAATAAAGAAATGGAAGGTCTACTCTGTCCTACTCTTCTAGGGAAAGTTTAATTGATTGTTGATTTTCTTCGGGAAACGACTGCAGACAGAAAAAAACCCAGTTTTTTGTCAATTTTACTCGTGAGCATGAAACGAAGAATGATTGATCATCTAGGAAAGGCTCCGTTTGGTAAAGATTTTCAAAAGCTGTGGGTTTGGTTACGTTATTTACGAGTTTAATCGGGTTGTTAGATCTGAGTGAAGTCGGATTACATTGAGCCTATGTTCGGTTGAATTACTTTTTCTCTGACTTAGTTTATATCGAAGTTGAGTTATCTTTGGTTGATTTTAGTGAAATTGGCCAGTTGAAAAAGGCAGTTGACAACCTACCTAAACTTTGAATCGAATCACTGATAGATGTGAAAACATTTCCCGTGCCTCGTGTTCCAGCTTCACGGTGCCGAGTACATTCAGATGTCTGGCCGAGCTGGTCGTCGAGGAAAGGACGACAAAGGCGTCGTAATTCTCTCAGTGGACGAGAAAATGGATGCCGCAGTGGGTCGTAATTTAGTGCAAGGGAATCCGGAACAGCTCACTTCTGCTTTCCAATTGACGTACAACATGGTATTGAACTTATTACGGGTCGATGGGATCAATCCGGAGTTCATGCTTCAACGGAGCTTTCATCAGTTCCAGTCGTATGCGATGATTCCCCAGGTTTTGGCTGGTAAGTTAATTTTATGTCTTTTTGAAATTATTTCTCATCTTTGGCCAGGATGAATTTTTTTTACTGTTGGGTCCGGTGTGGCAGTCAGGAGCGTCCGCCGTCCGGACTGTCCGGCCGGACAGTCCCGCCTAGTCAGGACCGCCTAGTCAGGACCGTCCGGTCGGACATTCCTGCCGCCGTCAGGACTGTCCGGGCCCCAGTCAGGAGCGTCCGGCCCCCAGTCAGGGATGTCTGGGTGTAAAAAAAAATCGCTGTGCAACTTCTTCTGAATTTGGTCTGGTAAAATACTTTGCTTCAATCCATTCACTGAAGCAATCACATACCATAATAATGCCAGTAAAACCACTGTCAGTAGGAACTAGTTTAGGGAATTAGGGAATTACCAGCTCCCTCATGTGCTGCCTTCAAGTAACGCTGTTGGTCTTCTTTTTTGAAAATAACCCTTAAATATGTGGGTTCTTTGACCTTTTTCACTTCAGCGTATCTAAATAATAAAATTAAGTTGATTTAAAAGTTATTATTGGTCGGAAGATTATTACTGAAGAATTTTGAATGAAAAATTTGATTAAAAGTTTTTATTAAAAATTTCTTGCAGGTGAAACCTTCAAGATTTTCAATAACTTTCATCATTTAACATGCTTTCAACCACTGTCTATGTAGTTCTGTACTATTTCATTTGTAAAACCTTCATATTATTGGATTTTCAATCCCAGACGCTCCCGACTGGCGGCAGGACGCTCCCGCCTGGGGGCCGGACACTCTGGACCGTGGGTCGGACGCTCCCAACTAGGTGAGAGTGTCCGGCCGGACGCTCCTGCCTACCCGGACGCTCCCGACTCCTACACCGGAAAGAATGTTAGATGGATATTTGCCTTGCTAACATTTTTATAATCTGCAGTGAAACGTTAGAACGCGAGCGCCTGTGTGCAAATGAAATGATGTTAAGAAAAATACTTTTATATTTTTACTGTACAAGAAAGTTCAAAATTCTGTACTGTAGTAGGGAATGACGCGAAGTTAGTTCATTTCGCAAAGTTGTTGATTGTGTGAGACCGAATGCCCGAAAACTGTTGAAAAGTACCGATATAGTATTTATCAGAAAGATATACCGAGAAGATTTCACTTCAAAGTTCTGTTCCGGCGAAAATATGCAGGAATTACCTTTTTTATACCTACAATCAATGACATAATTATTGCATAGGTATTGTTGAAATGCCGATCGTCGTCGTAATTTAATTGAAGTGGGTGATGAGAGAAGCGTTACCTTCAGTACGTTTCGAACAGCAGAATAATCTGACGAGTTTTATTCTTTATAGCTGTCGGATGAAAACATTTTTGGTCAGCCGTTTTCGGTAAAAGATAAAAAAATTCGTTGAAAATGATCAGAAATCGTGCACTTGTTTCTAAAAAAAAAAAATCGCTGAATTTCATCTTTCGAATGTGACTGAATCTCGCAGAATTGAAGCAATACGAGGAGGAGTTCGAGTCCATCACTGTTGACCGAGAAGAGGAATTCGCGTCCTACCACCGAATTCAGAAAACTTTGGCGGAACACAATGCCAATTTGCGGGTTTTGATGAAATTACCCAAGTACCTTGTACCCTTCCTGAATCCTGGGCGTCTCATAGAGGTAAAGTGCTTCTTTCATTTCGGATATTTCATCCTTGAAATTTTTAAATGTGTACGCGAAAATTAATTTGAATAAACTCCCTTCATCATCAGGTCCAGCAGTGCCCTGGTAAATATTTCGGCTGGTGCATGGTAGTGTCTCTAAAAAAGATAGAGCCTGAGAAAAGCAAAAGGCGGAAAATGGACGAAATTGTTGTGGAAGAGCCGAAATATGAAGTCCACGTGTTGCTAAGAATGAAGAAAGATCAACAGCCGCCGGTTCCGGCTGGTCCCAGAGACGTGGCCGTAAATGAAGTTGTTGCTGTTTTCCTCCCGCAAATTCTTCGTGTGTCAACCGTGAAAGTCCCGGTTCCGAACGACCTGACGCACAGGGACAGTCGAGCGAAAGTCATGCTGAATATCGAGGTACAAATTTATTCAAGAAACCAATTTACATTCCGAAAATCCGAATTTTTCATATCTTTTGGATTGAGCTATTCTAACAATTTACCTGACTAATTTCCATAAATTGTATCTTTTGAAACAATTTGAGGTGGATTTTGTGATTTTCGTCGCAGAAATGGGAAATATAATATGAAGATGAAAAGTTTTCTTGACCGATTTAAACTCGCGAAACATTTGGTCAATCATTCATTTAAAAAATGAGGTTACTGTGATTCGGATTTTCAGAAAAAAAAATCCTTGGCGATCAGTTTTATATTTTTGAATTTTCTTTAATCAGATGCCAGCGATTTTTTTTTGGTTCGTCATCACGTTTACGACGAATTCTTCTGTAGAAAATCGCGACACTGTACGAAACGTAATTCTTTGAATGAATTTCACGTCCTTCTGCTCAAATACGTTACCTATTACCATGGCTCAATTCTCAATTTGTAAGCCTTCACAAAATTTTATCTATTGATAATTTTATTTAACGGAACAAAGTTAGATGGCAACTCCAGAGACTCTTCGTCGCTTGCGTCGCAGTACTTTATTTCAGAAATCCTATTACACTGGATGAGTCAAAAAGAGTATTGTATCGCCAAATTGCAGCAATATTAATTTTTCCAAGTTAAATCGAACTTCTAACTCTGAGGAATATTGCGTCTATAAGTCAACGAGAAATACTCAAGGTATTCATAGAAAAATGTGGCTCTTTAATATTCAATTCTATTACACTCTTCTGGGTTGTTCTAGCGTGTCGTGCTTGCGTTCATACGTTTCCAATCGATACTGAAAAGAAACGCACATTTTTAAATGATACATTATTTTTACGTAAATACTATATAAATATCCAAGAAGTTGCTTGCAAATTCTACCGTTTTTTTTTTTTTTTTTTTTTTCAGAATGTCTCTCGCCGTTTCAAAGGGGAACTCCCCGAGCTTTCCGCCAGCAACATGAATATCAAAGAACCGAGCTACAACTCGTCTATGAAAGCCATCGAAGAGTTCAGCTCCCGACTCAAAGCCCATCCACTCTACAACACACCGAACGTCGATAAACTCTACCAGCAATTCCTCGCCAAAACAAACGCGCGGTTGAAAGGACTAGAGGCCAAGAAAAAGCTGCACGAGGCCCAAGAGCTCATCAAGATGGAAGAGCTGCGGAAAAAGAAGCAGGTGTTGCAATCCCTGACTTATTGCTCCAAAGAAGGTGTGTTGGACCTGAAGGGCCGAGTGGCGTGCGAGCTGAGCACCGCAGACGAGTTGTTGTTGGCGGAGATGTTGTTCAATGGAGTGTTCACGGATTTGTCTCCTGCCAACACAATGGCTGTTTTGTCGTGCATGGTGTGTGATGAAAACACGAAATCGAAGGAGTTTTCTGGGCTCTCCGAAGAGCTCTCTGGTCCCCTACGTCAAGTGCAGGTTCGTCATTTGGAAAACAGACTTGAATGGATGTTATGATTCCAGGGTTGCTTTAAATGTTCCATCAATTTTTTTTTCCTGGCTCCCCGCTTTAGAAAAAAACACGTTCAACGAAAATTTCCCTTTACGAAATTTCCGAAGGGGAATAAACATAACGAAAGGGTTTCGCATAACGGAATTCCGTTGCCGAAAAGCAAAAAAAAAAAAAATTGGCGAATTTTGGGCTGAAAATGGATTTTTTCGAAGATTGAGGAGGTTGAAAAAATTGATGAATTATTTTTTCCTTATGCGGGAACCCACTTTATTTATAAGACTATTAATCACATGCCTGTAAACGTCGCACAATAAGTTTGGGCAGGAATTATATAAAAAAAAATTATTCAATTCCCAGAAAACGTGGAGCTTGGTAGATAAGTGTCTCACCCAATTTTTTTCTACGAACTCTTCGGAGAATAAAAAATTGCAACCTATGCTCGAGTGAATACTATACGATATTCAAAAAATTATTGACCTCTCAAATTTCACTTGTCTTTCATTTCAGGATCTGGCCAAAAACTTGGTCAAAAGCTACAAAAGCGCAGGGCTGGAAGTAAATCCGGATGATTACGTATCTCAGTTCAAACCGCATCTAATGACGGCCGTCCATGCTTGGTGCAATGGCGCAAGTTTCGCGAAGGTGACAACGTTGACGGACATTTTCGAAGGTTAGTTTTCGTTTCATCATGGTTTCCTCTTTTGTGGAAAATCTGGGCATCCAGGGATAGTTTTTTCCGCACATGGGAACCTTGCGCTAAAGAAAAAATCTGAAAGCGGAAAATCGAGAAGTTTATTTCTATCTGTGTGTTATTTATTATTGACTTTACTAGTTAGTAACCTAATACCAGACTAATTGAGATTAACAGCACAAAGTTGAGTATATTTTTCCTCGGATAACGTGCACTACCGTATGTATATCACGAAGGATTCCTGCGGATGCCGATTTTTGCTTCAGATAGTGAAACCTCATTCGGATAATAAACTGTATGATTGTCCTAAAAATATTTTGTGGGAAATGTTGCTGCTAGCATCTTTTCAAAGGAAAACAAATTTCCAATGCACTGTACTGAAAAAGCGTGAATTGTTGGGTATTTTATTTTTTGCGTGTTTCTGATGTGTTGATTGTTATTTTCCCGTAATATTCTTGATAGTGTCAATTGTTGAACAAATGTTTACGTGTTTTTTTTTTATCATGCGTTGATCGTAATTTATTCAATGCAGTGCATTAAATAAATTGTGAAGGTAAGGATCCAAATGTTGGTGATCGGATTAGCTATTTAAACAGCTTCTCAATACTGTACTCAGTTGAGGAACTTTTCGGGTATCTGGAACCGATTAGCCAATTTATGATGCTTTAAATTACTTGGTCCACAAGTCTTTTGGATTTAGGTAGGGTCACTGCACAAATTTGTTTCACCCCTCTTTAATAATAAGTACAATTGCCTGAAGGCATCGTTGTTTCGGCCTAGTAAAAGAAAACAATACTGATTATTCCAATACCGAATTCGATTGAAAAAAAAAATTCGAAATGTTCTCAGGGAGCATAATTCGATGTATGCGACGCCTGGAGGAACTTTCGAGGCAAATGATTCAAGCTGCCCGTGGCATCGGCAACAAATCGCTGGAGGATAAATTCGCAGAAGGCATCAAGATGCTGAAGAGAGACATTGTGTTTGCAGCCAGTCTTTACCTCTGATCTTCCTATTTTCACCCACTCGGGGTTTTTTTTTCGTTCGAGTTATGGAATGAATTCAGAATTTTGCACTTGAGTTCTCATTTCCTTCGTTTTTGGAAGCTTCGGCGTGACATTTTGGATGAAAATTTTGTGACGGATGATTTTCAGGTGGGTGCGGGAGAGAGCATTTGCTCGGTCTGAGTCATGTACTGGCCGCAGTGGATCTCTTACAATGGTGAGACTGATCTAATTTACGCCTATTTAACGTGTACAATGATGACGTTTTTTGTTTTGTTTTGGAAATCCTAGGGTGAAACTATCACGGATATTTCAGCGATTCATGAAAGCTGAACGCCATGGATATGTTTCCCGTTGGAAGAGGTACGTTTTGCTTCTCATGCTTAAACCCTTCTGTGTTCTGATTACCCCCTTTTCTGAAATACAAGGTATGACCGACGCGTAAAATAAGCCCTGTAAATCTCTACGATAATCTGTTTGGGTAAACCCTCGACGAAGAAAAATCTCCACTTGAATAAAAATCACATTTAATTGAGGGCCATGCAAATTACTGTTGCCTAAACTAAGAAGAACGTTTGAAATTTGTGTATTTTTACTGGAAACTTCCAACATTGCCTTCGGAGTGTCTCGGAGGTGTCGCCTGAATGCCAAATCTTGCTGGCGATAATCTACCCGAATTTGACATTACCCAAGTCTGCCTTGGACTTAATATCGCTGGTTTCGTATTGCAGTGTCACCAGGACCAGTCGGTTCGGTTGGGCCAATCGGTCCGCCGGGTCCCGTTGCACTGCCTAATCCGATCGGTCCTCCCGCTCCAATCGGTCCCCCTTCAACTTCTGGCAACATTCATGGGCCCGTTGGCCCACCAAGAACTTCGTCATCCTCTGAATTTGGAGCCAGCAATGCTGTTTCACTGCGTACCTCTCCTTGCGAGAATCAAGGTTCGGTAATTTGGCAGCTGCTGAAAGGCAGTCTCCCTGTCTCAGTTCCACGTGCCCTTGTTGGAGAGGAAAGCAAATACGTTTCTGAAACTTATTCTGTCCTCATTGAATATATAGTCGACGTAGGATCAATTTAAGCAAAAAAGTCTTTCCACGGCGGGTATTATTAGGTTATTACGGTCCTAAGATATTTTTTTTATTATGTCTCAGAATTAAATCCCTCAATATTTCAGTGTATAGCTCGATTTTCGTTTTCATACACTTATAAAGAGCGATACTGAATTTGGTTTTCTCACCTTGCACGATTTTTTTTAAAACCGTTTGTGCTTCTGTTTCTGGAATATTTTCATGTTTCCTAGATTTGGCTTAAAAAATCAGCCTTATCAAAAATGACGTAAAATCTCATTCGAGACCAAAGTGAAAGGTACAAAATTTAATAAGAGAGTGCAAACAAAGGTGTCCGCAATCCAGAAATCAAGGGTGGACTTATGGGGAAAATAATTAAAAATGAAAAAAATTAATTGGTTTCCTTCAATTTTTGAACTTTGAGAATTTTTGCGATGGAATCTTATCTGAATTTCTTGCTCTCCTAGGAGCATTCACGTGTCCGAGGCGGCCGAATATCGGTAAAGATGGAAAGCCAATCGCTCTACGTGCCAATCATTTCCAGATCAACATGCCAAACGGGTTCATCCATCATTATGATGTAACAATTCAGCCCGACAAGTGTCCTCGGAGAGTCAACAGGTTTGTAGTGTATTCACCTTAAATATTTTTTTAAAGTACTGTAATTATGTAACCTCTTTTTTAAATTTTGTTACAGGGAGATTATAGAGACCATGGTTAATGCGTACGGGAAAATATTCGGAACGATGCGTCCGGTGTTTGATGGCAAGAGTAACATGTACACCAGAGACCCACTGCCTTTGGGGAAGGATAAAGTGGAACTAGAAGTGACTTTGCCCGGTGAAGGAAAAGATCGGGTATTTTGCGTTTCCATGAGCTGGGTGGCTCAAGTGTCCCTGTATGCGTTGGAAGAGGCCCTTGAAGGAAGAAGTCGCACAATACCCCTGGATGCCATGGCAGTGAGTTAAATTTTATATCAATACCTTCTGGATGTAAAGCTTTGTCCGTTCCTGTGGGAAATTCTCTGAGAATTTATTACCCGACTTATTCTGAGCTGATATATAACGATTGGCTGATTAGTTCGGGGCCCCGTAACCGAGTTACGTGAATTTGCTCAACCATTTCCTTGGAAATTTAATTCATAAATCCTGGACTAAATTACCAAATGAGTAAATGATCAAAGCAACTTACAGTAATTTGAATCACTATAAAGCAAAAGCACTCGAGATTACGAATATATTTTAACCATATGACAAATTATGTTTTTCGTCAATTTTCCCAGAGCAAGTTCTGTTTCCTTCAAGGAATATCACTTCGTGTGCTTTCGAATAATTGAATCGTGGTCCACTATCCGAAGCAGGTATTGAGTCCAGAAATTGGGGAAAATTCACTTTACCTGGACTTGAAAATATGTGATGGAATTGAATGTGAATAACAATAGAGGTCGGTCAACTCTGGTAAATTACCATTCTGATGTATTGCAAAATTTTAAAAATCTGCAGGTTCTGTTGAAACATCGGTTGCCGTTTTTTTCAGGAGGTATAATTAAATTACTTAGTAAATTTAATGAGATGGAGATAAAGCTCCGAATTCATCTACACATGCCGCTTTTCGGTATTTTTCTCTTAAATGAAGGGTATTCGCAGTTTTGTAAGTTGAATCGAATTTTTTTTTTGGTTCATGGCAAAGAGGTTGTTGAAAGACTGCGCGAAAAAATAAATATTTATTGAATCAAACGAAAACAGTTCTGGTCTTTTTGTGGAAAATGATTTCGAATTTATTTTTTCCTTCGTTTTCCAGGCGATGGATGTGGTAGTTCGGCATTTGCCATCCATGGCCTACACTCCTGTTGGCAGAAGCTTCTTCTCGTCGCCGGAAAATTATTATCACCCGCTAGGAGGAGGCAGAGAAGTTTGGTTTGGTTTTCATCAGTCAATTCGTCCTTCTCAGTGGAAAATGATGCTCAATATTGATGGTGAGGAAAGACGACATTTCGAATTCTTATGTTTTTTTTTTTGCGTAAAACGTTCGACATTGCGTAATGGAGAGCCTCATAGGTGTCGCCTGAGTGCCTATTTGCTGACGATGATCAACTCGAATTAAGCTTAAACCAACTTGGAAGCAAATGATATTCAGGCTACATTGAAACGTGAAACGCTCATTTGAAAAGAACTTGATTTTCATATCGTCCGAAAATGTGATAACGTGAACCCTTTATAGTATTTATGAGACTCGATTACGCGGATTCGAATTATTCCGTTGGTAATGCAAAATTTAGATGCAAGATGAATACGTTGTGATGTATATCTATTGGTTTTAATCTCTTCATTTTCAGTTTCTGCGACAGCTTTCTACAAAGCACAACCTGTAGTGAAATTTTTGTGTGAAGTTCTGGATATCATGGATATCAAGGATCAGCGGAAACTGCTCACCGACTCACAACGCGTGAAATTCACCAAGGAGATCAAGGGTCTCAAAATTGAAATCACTCACTGCGGCAACATGCGGCGGAAATATAGGGTTTGCAATGTCACTCGCCGTCCAGCGCAAATGCAATCGTAAGTAAAATGTTTTGTATACTTTTTTGATACCGGTTTGTTAAACGCTTTGGATAGTTACATTTTCCCCCAACATCTCAAAGATCCAAGTCTTCCACATCTAGTGGACGAAAAACGAAGTTTTTTCTCCATATGTCTGTTGTTTTTTGTACATTCTAGTTATTTTGGTTTCGTCATGACTTGGGTCCTTCTAAGAAATCTGTCAAAAAAATCCTTGAGTTCACTAATCCGGCAACAGTTTGTTGGTGAGACTGAAAAGTACTTTATTATAATATTGCAGATTCCCGTTGCAGCTGGATAGTGGACAAACAGTGGAATGCACGGTTGCGAAATACTTTTTGGATAAATACAAGATGAAGCTCATTTACCCGCATTTGCCGTGTCTTCAAGTGGGACAGGAACACAAACACACCTACTTGCCGTTGGAGGTTTGTCTCGGAGGAGCATTTAATTTATATGGAAAATTCGAAAAATCCATCGAAAATCAAGACATTTTCCGCATTTTTTTGAACCATCTAAAAGCCAATGTGTTTGTCTGTGAGGTTTTGTCTAGCTACTATAATATGTCTTATTTTTCATTCATTTTTTAACTAGAAAGATTTTTGTAAAGCGAGAAAACTGTCATGTATTGTAGACGCGTGATTCCAAAAAATTGTAAGCTTTTCTATTGATTGTTGACAAAGTCGATAATGAGGAAGATAAATAGGAACTGAGTGTAACTTGTTGATTGGAAAGTAGCATAAATATGGAAGAACAAGCGAGCTGATCCAGTATTATGTTCAATTTAAAAAACGGATGCGTTCTCTGAGATAATTAAGAATCTTCTACTTGCACAGAATTCATTTGCGTCTAGTAAGCTTGTAGATGAAATATTCCAGGATTTCAGCAACCGTTACGAATTTAATTGAACTTCCTGGCATGTAGTCCATGTAATTTTAGACGCTCATCAATATTGGCAGGTTTGTAGCCTGGTGGCTGGCCAGAGATGCCTCAAAAAGCTCACAGACATGCAGACTTCGACGATGATCAAAGCCACTGCCCGATCGGCCCCCGATCGAGAATCCGAAATCAACGCTCTGGTGGACAAAGCCAACTTCAACAACGACCCCTATGTCAAAGAATTCGGGCTCAACGTTGCCAGCTCAATGATGGAGGTCCGTGGACGCATTTTGCCGGCGCCGAAGCTTCAATACGGCGGCCGGTCTCGGCAGCAAGCCTGTCCCAGTGCTGGTGTGTGGGACATGCGAGGCAAGCAGTTTTACGCTGGCGTCGAAATCAAAGTTTGGGCAATTGCGTGTTTTGCCTCGCAAAGAATGGTTCGGGAAGAAGCTCTTCGGTGAGTTCTGTTGATGAAAATCTCGTTTTAGCTTTTTTTTATCTTGTGGAATTATCATAAGCAAAAAAGTCACTGTCAACGATACCTCGAATCTGGCGAATGAAGAAGAAATTCATTTGCGTATTAATTTTCTGGCCTGAGGAATTTTTTGTTTGAGAGTTCCGAAATTTTTGACATCCCTTAAAAAAACTTTAAATCGAGTTATGTAATGATGGTTGAATCATCCTTTATGGATGCAGATTCCTTGAAATCGGCAGTCTTTCACTCATGAATAAATTACTAATCAAGTCACGAGATGCAGTATCACTGTTGTAATATTCGTCTACGTTTTAAATAGTCAATTCTGCAGAAATAATGTCTCGAGCGCATTTTGAGAAAATTAAATAAATGTACAGTACTTGCACCTACTTTGACGATACATGCTTGTTGTGGAACTTTTCTTGCTTGGAATGTTGGGCAGATATCACTTGAATCACCACGTTAACAAACGCTGAACGGAAGGGAACTGGCAAGAGTAAACATATTTGAAGTGAAAATAAATAATAATAAATCTATTCGTCCATTTCGGGACTTCTGGCGTTAAGGGAATAAGCCTTGAAATTTTTCATGTCCCGGCCATGAGCATTTTGAATTGAAGTTGAAGCTGAAATAAGTAATCTCAGGGTGTACTCAAAAATCAGCAAGAAATCTTGCTTATTGTCGGAGTTTTTTTTGTGTACAGGGGTTTTACGACGCAGCTGCAAAAAATCAGCAGTGACGCGGGGATGCCCATCATTAGCGGACCGTGTTTCTGCAAATACGCCACTGGTCCGGATCAGGTCGAACCCATGTTTCGTTACTTGAAGCTCAACTTTGAAGGACTCCAACTCATATGCGTTGTGTTGCCCGGGAAAACTCCTGTTTACGGTGAGCAAAAAAGATTCGTCATTTTTGGGTCTCATCATCACTGATGGATTCGTTTGATTATTATTCTAGCTGAGGTGAAGCGAGTTGGAGACACACTCCTCGGGATGGCGACGCAATGCGTGCAGGCGAAAAATGTCAACAAAACCTCGCCTCAAACTTTGTCAAACTTGTGCCTGAAAATGAACGTGAAATTGGGTGGAGTGAACGCAATTCTCGTTCCGCACATTCGACCAAAGGCGAGTGGTCTCCTTATGTTTCTATTATAAATTTCGCATTCCGACTGACAAATTGCGTCATAATTCATCTTCTATGAATTCATCAACATGAAACTGGGAATTTGAAAAATACAAACAGAACGAGGAAGCGGCGTCTTCACCTGAAGAGTCCTATAAATCCTATTAAACGGAGTTTTCTGATAGCTTTTGAAATCTTTCGAAAAATCCCCAGGAATAGTTGTGCCTCGAATTTTAAAATATATATTTTTTCTTGTGTAGCGTTTCCTGAATCATGAACCTGACCAGAATAATCAAGATACTGTAACAATAATCAGACTGATTAGATATCCAGATACAGGTGAAACCTATGTATCATCACATAGATTTCGCCCAGAAGAACCGTTATTGGTGCTTCCTGTTTTTTTATGCTGAAAAAGAATGTTCGAATGAATGAATATAATTTTATGTTGTAGATATTCAACGAGCCGGTGATCTTTTTGGGGGCGGACGTGACGCATCCTCCAGCCGGTGACAGCAAGAAACCGTCGATTGCTGCAGTTGTTGGCTCAATGGACGCTCATCCTTCTCGTTATGCTGCCACAGTTCGCGTTCAACCTCACCGACAAGAAAACATCCAAGAACTGTCCGCCATGGTTCGAGATTTGTTGATTCAGTTTTATAAGTCGACAAGGTTCAAGCCGAATCGGATGGTGTTGTTCCGTGATGGGGTCAGTGAGGGACAGTTTTTGAACGTGAGTCTTTAGTCTGACTGATCGTTTAGCTTTTCGAGTGTTCTGAAGCTTTTATTGTAAATTATTTTTGCTTCTCTTTTCGAAACATTCTGTTGCTGCTTTGTGAGCGGAGCAGCAGTGTCCGAATTCTTGTCTTTTAGTTGTAGATTTTAGAAGTTTTATTTTATTTTTTTAATCGGATTGCGTGAATAAATGTTTTTAAGGAATTTAAATTGAGAATAAAGACCTGTATTTTAAATGAAAATTATAAATGTAAGGTATGCTTTCTGTTATTCAGGCTACCCTATTTTATCTCCTCACTAAATCAGTTGAACAGTAAGAAATTAGTGATGATCAGCAGAAAGCCTATTTAGTTGGATTAACCGTAATAAAAGAAAAGTGAAGGTCCACAATATTATATTGGAGATTTAATTCTGCTTCATACATGTGATATATTAACTTATATAAGAAGAAGAAATGTCCCCCAAATATGAAGGACCATGTGAAATAACTCAAGTAATTAATTATTTATATTTTCGTATGTTTTTTCTTCATTTATTGGAAATTATTCTTGGTGGAACCCATTGAGGCGTGCTTTGTACATTCGTTACATATTTAAAGGATTCCAGGTGAAGATTTCTCATGAGTTAGATGAAGCATTTTCTAGGAAGAATTTCCTTAATATGTTGTTCTAGGATTAATTTCAAGTTCCTATCCGTGTACAATAGTTATGATTCAGTCTCATTTTCATAGTGTTCCAAAAATGGGACGGAATTTTGATTTTCTGAGGTAATCACGGGAAATTTATTTCATATTGCATCACAGGTGCTGCATTTGGAACTGGCTGCAATAAGAGAAGCGTGTCTGCAACTGGAACAGGACTACAAGCCTGGTGTGACGTACGTGGTGGTGCAAAAACGTCATCACACGAGGCTGTTCTGTGCCAACAAGATGGACCAGAGTGGACGATCAGGGAATATTCCAGCCGGGACTACAGTTGATATCGGAATCACCCATCCCACCGAATTTGACTTCTATTTGTGCTCTCATCAGGGAATCCAGGTTAGACTTCATTTTTCAAGAACGAACGTCCAGATCTTGTTACAGGGGCTAACTAAAACGGCGTCAGCTTCCGGTGAATGTAGTAGAACTTCGTTCAATGTTCATCCCGTGCGTCTAATTCGAGTTTATGCTGTATTTTGATGATTTTATTTCATTAGGGAACGAGCAGACCATCTCATTACCATGTTTTGTGGGACGACAATCAGTTCGACGCCGACGAATTGCAGCAATTGACGTACCAATTATGCCATACGTACGTGCGTTGCACGAGGTCCGTGTCTATTCCTGCTCCTGCTTATTACGCACACTTGGTGGCGTTTCGGGCTCGATATCACCTGATTGAGAAGGACCCGGACAGGTTAGTTTCTTTCTTTGATATCTGAAAAATTCAGAATTCATTTTGCGAGTTCAGTACAGTATGTATTCGTCTCGAACTTCTTAACTCAAAGAAAAAGTTTACCTCAGTTGCCGGACAAAATAAATATTATTTCGATCCCATTTGACCAGGCGATTCCGCAAAACAACTCAGACTAGTGCAGGAAAATGCCCTTCCATATATGTATTATCAACTTCAGCATTTCGTTGCCTGATGCTTATGACAATGATTATCACATTAATAGCAAGGCTGCCTGAATTTTTGAATCATCCATCGTTTCTTACTACGTGTATAATCCTCCATTCGTTCGGTTAATTCGTCCCTCGATGCTTAAAAACGCTGGTTGGGCCTATGATTTATCAGTTTAGAGCTGACTTGGATTTTTGAGATGGAGCAAATCATTTTGAGGAAATTCAAGATGACGAAGAAATCAAGCCTGGTTTACTTTCTAACCGAAGTTTAAATTATTCCGTGGGCTTCTTAATAATATGACCTCTAACGAGGGAAAATTCAGAGGCCAAAATAAATTTATGTTATCGTTCAAGAGTAGTCAGCATTCGATTTTTTCAAATCAATTTTTTTCATTATTCTAGGCTTTCTCTGTTTTTTTTTTATGAATTGGCTGTCAAAAATTGGGTGCGTCCGTAACTCGCAGGCGACCCAAAATCGCTCAAATAATGTGATTAAAGTGGCCGTTCTGTATCATGTAATATTTCTTTCTTTGTGTAGTGGAGAAGGTTCTCAGCAGTCAGGAAACAGCGAAGATCGAACCCCCACAGCAATGGCAAGAGCAGTGACCGTCCATCCGGAGACCACCAAAGTCATGTACTTCGCCTGAAAAAGATGAGCCAAAAAATCGGATTCAAGACGAATGAAAACCGAACCCGAACCTTTATTCTTTTGGGCAAAGAATCAAGTTGGGAGTTCACTTTTCGTCGTTCCTCCTTGCGTTGTGATACGAGGTGGAATTGTGTGTGTCTCTTGTATTGAACATTCCTCGAAAGAATTGGTTCCCCCCCCCCCCCCCCCCCCCCCCCCACCCCCC
>CAJPEX010000586.1:54302-92217 GCA_905338405.1 Notodromas monacha
GCTCCCCCCCCCCCCCCCCCCCCCCTCTTCCTCATCATCCACCCCAAATTTCCTTTTTTGGCTTAGTTGAAGAAATCCCCGTTTCCAATTTTCTTCTCGAAAGAAAAAATGTGAGCATGGTTGGAAGGTTCTGGAATCATATTGATGTCTGTGATCAGCTAAAGAAACTTTTACGACGGAAGGAATATCGGATACTCGTAGGAACTCGTGTTGCCATTTGCCAAAGATTTACCGGGGAAAGGAAAAGTCGGAACGGAATTCATGTCCAAAACGGAAGTGCGCTAGTCGGAAACAAAACCCGGAAAAAAAAAGAAACCGGGAAGCATTTGTGTGGAAGTGTTTTGGGAATATTTTCCTTCGTTCATATCATCACCTTTTTTCAATTTTATTTTTATTTTTTGATATCTTGGCAAGAGATTTTTCATTGTCGGATTCTGTACCGTGAAGGTATTCACCGTATTTACACAAATATAAAGCGCTTTTTCTCAGAAATTTTGAAGGGAAAATTAGAGCTTGTCTTGGAATAGATAGCATTTTTGATTATAAAACAAAATGTTCGTCGGTGGATTTTTGAAGCATTAAAAGCCTCAAAGATAATATAAAAACTAAATGAGCATCCTCCTAATGCTGAAAATACTTCTAAAGCACTTCGTGAACTAAATTCTGAAAATATGAAGCGTGAGTTGAGAAAATCGTAGGTACATTTGTCTTGAATACTTGATGTTTGGGGTAATGATATTTGTAGAAAGATTAATATCAATTCAGACAAGGGAAAGCTAGCTTTTTTGCAGTATGTTCTTGAAACATCTCTTTGTACAGTAGGAGTTTCTCTCTGTGTGGGGAGTCTGAAATTTTGTAGTTGATAATCTTTGTTTCATTAGTCGAATGAAATTAAGATTTGAAGTAACATAGTTGCCATTTTATATTTGTCTAAATACGGTTGCAATCCGCGACGGAAAAATTAGATAATTACCGTATTATGTGGACTGTGTTGAGTTGAGATTCGAGTGAAGATGTCCAATTCTTGTTTTGAATTTGTAACCTTTTCAGATTGTCTGAAAACTTTTGCTTGGCATTGCTTTATGGGCAGTATTTTAGTGTTGTCAGTATATTATGAAAACCAGTCAGCAGTCAGCACCTTGACAAAATCGTTGCGTAGATTATCATAGCACAAGAATACGACGAAGAAAATCCAAATAGTCAAGCGACGAAGTTCAAAAACTCGTTCATTTCGTATTGTTCAATTTTTTTGTAAGGAGCTGAATGTCATCCCCATGTTTTGAAAAGAAAAAAAAAACGTAGGTGTTGTGTCTTCCCGAGACGCGATTTGTTTTGTTTTAATTTTTTTGCGTTAGAAAAAAATCGTTTTTTCTGGGTTGTTGAACAAATTGTTGGAATCTGTGTGCTTTGATATGCCACGAATAGTTTTGATCTTCCTTTCCGAAATGACGCATTAATCATGCAAACACGATATTTGCAATTGTTGGAACGTATGTCGAGTTTTCTTTAAATTTTTTATATTGCAGGAGTTGGAAACGCAAGCTCAGGTCGAGCAACTAATGTACAGAATTTCGTGCGAGAAGAGCAAAAAGTCAAGCAATAACTAGAGGCTCGAATCAAATTTCCTTTCAATTGAGTTCAATCAGATAAATCAATTTTTTTTCTTCTTCATAAAAATGTGTATTTTTATAGCTGTTGGAAAAATTACCTTTGAAATTATTTTCCGGAATGAGGAAATTATTATTCAAACTTGGGTATAAACTCCTCAAAATTTATGAGTGCTCCATATTTAGTTGAATAAATAAATGAATAATCAATCTGAATAAATCCGGTCCTTTCTAAATTTTTAGGTACTCTATATGGAGGTTTATCCCCTTGGGAAACGTTATTCGGAAGTTTGAACTACTGAATTTTAATATTTAAAAATGAAAAAGCAATTCGAAGGACTTTCGTTTGAGCCCGAGCTCAGATTACAGTTTTTGAAGTGTTCAATTAAAAATTTTCGAAGTACAGTATTCTGGGTTGTCCAGTGCTTCTGATGAAGGCCTTCTAGAAAATTTCAGTTGTAAATTTAATTTGATCCAAATTTCGTACCTGCACCAAGTTCACTCGAGCTATGAATCAATAGTTTAATGTTTTTTGATCATCTGTGGAAAAATCTTTCCTCCTGAGCTTGCGTTTGCAACCTGTATCGTTTTTTTTTTTTTCAAAAAAAAAAAACATTTTTCGTGAAGGAAACCTGAAGAACGCGTGTCATTTTCCCGGTAGATTTTTCGATTAGGTTTTTATTGTGCAAAAAAATTTACATCGACTGCATGTTGTCGGTTTTGGGCAGAAGAAACATACCGTGCGTGGCGTATTTCCTGGTGTTGACGGCGACTAATAGTGCGCGCACCATGGCGTGGCGGTCCAGCGGCCAGAGCAATGACGAACTGGTGTCGAATCTCAAGAAGAATGGGGTCATTCGGTCGGAGGTGGTCGAGCGGGCCATGCGGGACGTGGACAGGAAACACTACAGTGCTGTGAACCCTTACAACGACTCGCCCCAGAGCATTGGTTACAACGTGACGATCTCTGCGCCTCACATGCATGTAGCTGCCATGGAAGCTCTGAAGGATCATCTCAAGGTGCGAAAGAGTGTTTAATTTTTTCTGTCGTCTCGTGAAGGAAGCTTGTTGGTCGTCTCATGAAAGACTACTTGAAATGCGTGAAAGATCATCTGAAGGTGCGAAAAGATGTTCAATTTCTTGCTTGTCTCGCGAAGTATTTTGTTTAAAACCCCTGAAAGAGCGTCTCAAAGTGCTTTTTTTTGTCTTGAGAAGGATTTTGTTTGAAAGCCTTGAAATATCTTCTCAAGGTGTGGAAAGACATTTAATTTTTGATGAAAGCAGCAAAAAAAAAGATTTTCCTCGAAAGTACGGAAGGATGTTCAAATTTTTGGTTGTCTCGTAAAGGATTTTATTTTAAAAGCTCTGGAAAATCATCACGTGTTGAAGGTTATTCAAATAATGACGGATTGTAAATTTGTTGTTGTCTCATGATGGATTTTGCTTGAAAACCCTTAAGGATCGTCTCAAGGTGCAAAGGGGTGTTCAATTTTTTGGTTGTATCGTGAGGGATTTTGTTTGAAAGCCTTTAAAGAGATTCTCTAGGTGCGGATGGACATTTAATTTGTTGATGCCTTGTGACAGATTTTGCTTGAAAGCCCTGAAAGATCGTCTCAACTTGTGGAAGGACGTATAATTTTTCGTTTTATCATGGAAGATTTTGTTCATAAATCTTGAACTATCTTCTCATGGTGCGGAAGGACATTTTATTTTGTTGTTGTCTCCTGAAATATTTTGATAGAAAGTTCTGAAAGATCTTTTCAAGCTGTGGAAGGACATCTTATTTTTTGTTTTCTCATGGCACGAGAAAAGTAGAAAAATATTATTTATTTATGTTTTGTTATAAATGTCATTGTAACGCTTTTCACGAGATGGCAGCATATTACATCAATGTGTATAATGTTCATCATCATCTGCAGGAAGGAATGAAGGCGTTGGACGTCGGCTGCGGTTCGGGATATCTCGTGTCCTGCTTTGCCAAAATGGTGGGAGAAACTGGACTAGCTGTTGGGATCGACCATCTTCCGGAACTCGTGGCCATGTCCAAGAGAAACATCGAGAAAGGAAATCCGGATTTGCTCCGGGGGAATCGAATCAAACTCATTGTGGGTGATGGAAGGAAGGGCTGGGCAGAAGATGCTCCTTATGACGCCATCCACGTCGGAGCTGCGGCGGAATATCTTCACCAGGAACTGGGTTCGTTCATTTGAAAAAGTTACGAAATGAGGAAGTGAATGAGCAGTAATTTTTTGCTACCTCTTTTTAACGACTAATTTCCTTTATTACGAATTATTTAATTATAACGACATTTTTCGAAGATCCTGGTAGCAGAAACGTCTGAGACACAAGCCGATCACTTTTTTTTTTCAATAGCATATTCAAGAAGCACCAAGAATTTTGGTAGTTTTTCCGTTGCAATTGCAAAGAAGTGTCATCCCAGTTTTTCTCTGCTCTTCAAAGTTGCACATTTTGCAGCATTACCTTCTGCTTTGAGTATTGAACAATGTTATTCAATTAAAATCACAGATCAGTAAGAAATTCGAGTTGATTTTTTTTTTTTATTGGGGAAATGAAGTCTTTTTGTCATGAAACATTTTTTCTGTTTCCTGTTGGCAAACTTTGTTATTGTGCTTGATGTTCTGATGCAGCCGGGAGGAAATTCAATGAATGATCCTAAAAATAATCAATTTTTTTCATTGTAAACTTCCTTATCTATAATTTTGTTAATGGAATTCCTTGAAGGTTTGTTGTAGAAGGATATAATGCCATTAGTTTTGGTTTAAAAAAAATGTTCAGTTTATTCGCAAGGCTTTTGATTATCATTATAACGAATTTTTCCTTATTCAGTAATATTTGTGAAGGTCCCAAAAACCTTTTCTTAACAACAATTTTGGTAACAGAAAAATCCTGAAAACCCTTTTTTTTGTAGACGGAATTGCGAATATCTAAAAATTATTTACTGTATTATGTTTTCCTGATGATATTCATTAGTGGATCAATTGAAACCCGGAGGAAGGTTGATCATCCCTGTGGGAGACAATCGTTTCGGGCAGAACCTGGAGCAAGTGGACAAAGCACTGGACGGGAGTGTGAAAAGGAAGAATTTGATGGGGGTGATGTTTGTGCCGCTGACGGATGCAGATGCTCAATGGAGTCGTACGAAGTGCGATGTTTAAATCTCTATAATGAAAATACATTGCATTTGGTGGTGTTCGAAGCGTGAATGAGCTAGTAGCTTGTCCATTGCTGGAATTTTATCTTCCGTTTATGGTGAATAACGGGCTCTTGACCCTTTTTTGTGTTTCGGAATTTTTTGTGATGTGAAATTAAATGCAGAAGCAATTGCAAGGCTATTAAAAGCAACTTGGATCTTCATTTGTAATTTTTCTTCATTTTTATGATGCAGTCAAAGTGTCAACTTCTCTGACAAACAAGTGAAACCCAGAAGGACCCCAGAATGGTTAAACTCAAGGCGTTTTCAATAAGTTTGGATTCTAAATGCTTTTGGTGGAAGTCTGAGTTGAAAGGCTGTATAATATAATGCAATATGTTCTCAAGGGGATTCAGATGACAAACTTGTGACAAGGAGAGGTTTTTAGTTGGCGGGGGTTTGATTTACCAAGGTCCAGCAGCAGTACCTCATTTCCTATTGCATTATTGGTCAAGTTTCATTGGTACAGCAACTCCTAATCTGTGATACAGCATTTTCAGAGCTTGATGGTGTGCTCAGATTAAATGAAGCAGTTAAAAAAATTAATACAACACGAGTGGAAGACCATTTTAATCCCCCAAAACTATACATTTTTCAAAGGGAATGAACCTTTTGAATTACTGTACTGTACTGGAAAAGCTTTGGGATTCAACCGGCAGGTGGTGCCCGTGTTGTGATGGAGTAGCTCTGTGACATCAAGCAAGTTGAAGTTACCGGTGGAAGTGGCGACGCTCCTGGTGTGTGACATCCGCCAAAATGCGGCGAGCGATTCTCCGCGCCGACGATGAACGAGTGTCGAAAATAAATATCGAAATATGTCAAGTAAGCAACCTTACTATCCTCATTTTAGATTTAATGTTGCGTTGAAACGAAAACATTGCGTCCTGAATTAAAAGTGCAAGCTTTTGGAGCAACAATTTTATGTCTTGTGCGTTGAACGATGCTTGTTACCTTTAATTTCAGATGGAAGTCGATTACGCGATATCCCGAGGAAGCAACTCATCTCATGTTCCTACGGGAGCTAAGTGAAGTGCAATGCTTGGAAATAATGGAGATTGAAGATGTATGAGCAGAGGAACAGTGCGAAGGGAATGAGGCTTCGTAGGAAAGAGTTATTTATTTTCCTCCTGGGAACTGCACTTCTATTTGCTGTTGCAACGTTTCATTATTCCATCGGTACTTTCAAACCTTCCGACTGGTTCTACCATGGATACATTCCACTCTTCCTGGACGGAAATCTTTCATCCCTGAGTTTCCAAACGGTTCCGGATGATGCTGTGTATTTCCTCGAAACCTCAGGGTTGCCGTTTTTGAATCTCAAACAACTGTGTTCCATTGAATCCGCCGCTAAATATCATCCTGAAAAAGTAGTTTTTGTAGCCGTGAAATCAGAGCGGTTTTTATATTCAGACTCAGTGAACGTCCTGAGACAGAATTACAAAAACGTTCGTATTGCTCGCTTGGATCCCGATTCGTGGCTCAATAGTACCGTTTTGTTCTCCTGGATGAAAAATGGGCTTTTGGGCAAGAGTTCTTATAAGACTAGCCACATGAGCGATGTTCTGCGGTATGCTACTCTATACAAGCACGGAGGCATTTATCTGGATCTCGATGCCATCGTTCAGAAATCGCTTGGAAGTTTGAAGAATTCCTTGGCTCTTGAAGGCATTCTCGCTAATGGGGCTGTAATGGTATTCGACAAACATCATCCGTTTTTGCAGGACTGCATGAACGACACCGTTCTCAAGTGAGTTATTCAATCGACATCCGATTCATGAATTTTCAAATATTTTCTATCGATCAGAAAACAAAACAAAGCAATATCAGGGCTTGTTCCACGTAGATAGACAAGTGTTTAGGAAACCTTTCGAATGATGAACCATTCAGAAACTTTCTGGATGATTCGTGAAGCTGACAGGACTTACATTTTCTGTCCCAGGTTTAATGGAGCTGATTGGGGCTCAAATGGCCCGAAGCTTGTTTCACGGGTGCTGAGCAAGTGGTGCAATTCTACATCGTTGTCCCCAGGAATCTGTCAAGGTGTGCATTTATTGCCCAAAACGGCCTTTTACGCCATTCCGTGGGCAGAATGGCAGCATTTCTTCGTGGAAGACGCGGTGGAATCAAATGCTGTCATGGAGATTGTATCTGAAAGTTATGTTGTGCATCTCTGGAATCTGCACACGTCGAAAGTTCCGGTCAAATTGGATTCTTATCAACCTTTCGCGCGCTTGGCTCGGATGCATTGCCCTAGAATATGTGATTATGCGGGACGAACGCTGTGATGAAACACGGACACGCCACGAATTTATTAGCTTAAAAAGAGAGCAATTAAGTAGTTATTTCTTACTTTGGGACATAGCGAATTCGTTTGAGGTATCCAGAGTGATACGACTTCGGATTTGTGCCAAATCACCGATGTAATTTCTAGTCGAGCAGTCCGCAAAGCTTCCCACGCAAAACGCCAAAATTTTGCGCGTCTTCTGAAATTGTTTCTTGCCACATAGATGCTGTAGTGAATGTTTTTCGCCCGGATCAATCACCCTTGAAGTTTGTTGATATCGGAAGGTTGTATAATATAACGTAAGCTTAATGTTGATGAAAAATCAATTGTTTCTTTGCTTGTGACGTTTCTGACTTTGAAACATCTTTTTTTTCTTCAGAAACGATGGGCTTTAATGAAAATTCGTGATATCTAGTGTCAAGTCCGGATGCTACAGGCTGAGGCCACTGCGTGTGATGGACGCGAAAGATGAGAATACGGCGAAGCTGTTGAAGGGGGAATTTGGTGAGTCATCTTTTTTTACTACATTACTACTGTACCACAAAATTCTTGAACAAAATTCCGGTATTCTTTACTGCTATGTACGATTCAAACGTTTTCTTCTAGCGCCTTTTTCAGTCATTTGGGTACGAAGAATGTTCTATAATACGATTCAAACGAAATATGTTGTAGAGCTTTGACTTCATTCGATTTCGCAAAATATGGACGTGTGGCAGGTGTGGGGTACCTTTAAACTCTTACTTTTGCTCTCAGTTTCAACTTTTTTGGGCAGAAATTGGAAAAATGGACGTGGAAAGCTGGTAATGGTTTATGATGATCAATTCGATTTCTATTTATCCAGTAAGATCCGACTGCAGCACTGACTAATCTGAGGTAGAAACTCTGACCGCATTTATGCAAGAAAGATTCCCTAAAGAAGTTATGTACATAAACGTAAAGGACAGGAAATGAAACAGGCAATTCGTTATTCCGCAGATCGAGTCGCCAAGTCTTCGGACGCCGAATCGAAATGGAAGACCGTGATGGCGTTTTGCGACGTTACCATTCGGGAAACAAACGGACCTGTTCACGCTGTGAAGCTTCTTAGTGCGGAAATGCTTTCGGCTAATGAAGAAATTGCCTTGAGGGCGTTGGAAGTTTTGGAAGCTTGTGTTCGTCGCTGCGGACCTCGTTTCCAGGTTACGATTTTTCGATTTATCTTGCTAGGAAGTGTTCGCTTGTTCTTCCAGCTGTCAACGTGATCGAAACGGAGAAATTATCTGAGGTAGTTTTTCACACACAGTGTCACAAGGTTCACGAGTAAAAAAGGACTGAATTTCGAAGCATCATGTCTCCGTAATGGTTGGATCAATAATTTCGAAAAATGTTGAAACTTTAGTTCACCCGGATTGAATATTAAAAGCGCTAATAATAATACACAACACTGTTGTAATAATTTGCCACCTTGAAACTTTTGAGAGCTAGTTTATGGCGAAGGATCTGTGCAGAATTTACAGCGTTGAATGTACTACGAACGAATTGAAGTAATTTCTTTGATACGTGAGAACCTACTAGACGAGTGACGGCATTACTTGAAATAAAGCCCATTCTAGCTTTCATGAGATAACCTCGAGGAATTTCGTTTTGCCAAGGCATATCTCCCGTAGGAGAAACTTGCTCCAAGATTTCTGTTGTTCAGGTTTTACGAAGGCCATCTTTTATTTTTTTGTTTTTGGAATTTCAGGCGGAAGTTGGAAAGTTTCGATTCCTCAACGAGATTGTGAAACTTGTGAGTCCGCGTTACCTTGGAAAGCGAACCACGGAACGAGTGAAGAGCAAATCGATTGAGTTGCTTTACGTCTGGACGCAATTGCTTCCGCATGAACCTAAAATCAAGGAAGCTTACGAAATGCTGAAGGATCAAAAACTGATCGACGTGAGTCGAGTTCATGCGAGTGGATAAAATGAGCCGATACGATGCACTCGGTTTATGCATCCGAAAACACAACTTAGTTTGTCATAATATAGCCCTTTTTAATAAAATTAAGAAACCTGGAATCCCAAGAAATGGAGTTAAATGGCATCGATTAGAGTTTAAGGTCCGATGAGACCAAGAAGGTCTCGCAGTGAGTTGCGATACCTTGAGATCAATAAGAGAGGTTATTTAAATTTCATTAAGCCATACTTGCTAGTCAACGTGTTGAATGAGTTTCGCCGATCACTTATAGGCCGCGGTTTAGTTTTCAGGTGTGCATTTGGGAACTGTGAGTTTGGTTTTGGTAATACTGTATGGTTACGCCGTGGAGTGCCTTCCTTTAATACTGAAGTTATACATTATTTTAGGGTGACCCCGATGTGCCATTGTGCACCGATGTTGGACTTGGAAGTGAGAAGGATGTGGATGAGAAGATGACCTCCGGGTCGCATCCTTCTGACGATATATTCAAGAACGACGAGCGATCACAGCGATTGAAGAAGTTGCTGCAAAGTCGTAATGCCCACGATTTGCAGGAAGCAAATAAGCTTATAAAGAAAATCGTCTCCGAGGTGAATTAAGTCGTATTTCTGAATAATAGGGATCCTAGTTGAAGTTGGAGCAATTCCGGTTTTGATTGCTTAGGACTGTAAGCTATGCATTACGTTCGTTATATCGGCGAGAAAACCGTTCTCAACTCAGCGGTCCCATGTGGTCTAGTGGCTAGGATATCTGGCTTTCACCCAGAAGGCCCGGGTTCAATTCCCGGCATGGGAAATATCTTTTGTCTCGTTTCATTCTGCGTCGCTTTAGCTCTTATTTGTAGAATGTATTCTACTGCACCACCATTCCCGATCTGCTCATATTGTGTTTAAATTTTTCGTCATTCAAACTTAACTCGAAGTTATGTAGTTCCATTTTTGATAATTCATTAAGTTTCCCTGAAACTTGCAACATGGGCATTTCCAGTGTGCGGGGCGAAATCTGGTGCCTTTTTGTATTCTTTTCGTTTTTCTGCCAATTATAGGTGCGCCATGTCGATATTTAAATTTGATAAAATGCATTAGATTGATTTTGTGAATTGAACTGTTATCCTATTTCCTGAGAAATAAAAAGAATCGGTGAGTCTTAAACAAATGCTTACTATTACGTCTAACAGCAAGTTTGTTACCGACCTCGAACTCTGGATAACTATTTCTATCCTGGAATTTTTATGTTTGTCTTCCGCGTACTTTGCGGGCCATAAGGATTTTTAGAAGTTAAATAAGTTGGTACCAGGATCTCAACTGAGAGGCAACAGGCAGATATATTTCAGTGCACAACAGTCAGCGAGTAAGCCAGGACACGAATGCTGACGATTGAGGTCAAGCAAGCCAGTTTAAAGAACGCGATGGAAAGGAAAGGCTGCAGGCTGTTCAGCTAGCTGGCCTCCAAACCAAAACGCGCGTGCCCTTTCCCGAATCATGCAAGCGTTTCCTCATCACCAGATCGGGCTGGTGATGTATGAGAGAAAAAGAAAAGAGAGAAGCTCGGGCTAGAGAGCCAACAAGGGCTTCATAAAAATATTGGATCACAATACATACATTATTTATTTGTTGGTTTGCACAGCGAATAGACAAATAACATAATAGTTTCGATTTGAATCTACTTTTCAAGATGAATAAAGCAGTAATACTGTACAGGGATACAGTTTGCATGTATACAGTACCATAGTGAAACTTACACACAACTACAGTAATACAATTATTTTTGCCAATACAGTATACAGTATAGAGGCTTCAAGCCTGAATAAAAATGCCTTAAAATACAGGGATACAGTTTGCATGTATACAGTACCATAGTGAAACTTACACACAACTACAGTAATACAATTATTTTTGCCAATACAGTATACAGTATAGAGGCTTCAAGCCTGAATAAAAATGCCTTAAAATATAAGAAGTAGAAATGCAATTTTTGTTTCTCATCCAGGGAAGGACACAGCTCAATCATAGACGAGATTGAGGCTCAACTGGGGAACCAAGGCCCTCCTTCATGCATCGTCATTGCAGTAGGAGGTGGCGGGATGCTGCTTGGGGCACTCAAGGGCCTGGAACGCAAGGGTTGGCATGACACGAAAATACTCGTCATGGAAACAATAGGCGCAGATTGTTACAATCTGAGCGTGAAAGCCGGCAAACTAGTAGCAATTCCTGATATAACCAGGTTAGGTTCTTATTGTCAACCCACGGATTCCTTCGTTTTGTTTACTCAAGTAGCGTGGAAGTAAAGAAGAGTGAACTTTTCTTCTGGAACCAACAGTGTTGCCAGATGCCTCGGTGCTCTGAAGCCAGCGGACGAGTTGGAGCAGTACCTGGGGAGTGACATGGTACTTTCAGAGGTCGTCAGCGACAATGAAGCCCTCCGAGCACTCATAACCTTTGCAGGTGAGCAGGAATAACATTTTCTCGGGAACGTATTGAGCCAATTAACACTTACTGAACACTTCGGAGCACCAGCATACATAATTCTACTGCATTTTCATCTGTTACGATTATGAAGCTACCGTACCACTTCTAGGAACAGAAATTTCAAATAGAGATTTATTGAATTAATTGAATAACGCTACGGTTGCCGCAGGCGGAGATAATTTACCGGTAACAGTCGCAACCCCTCATTAACGCCTAATTATTGCTGAGGTACACGTCCACACAAAGCATCTAACCCTAGGGTAATCTGATTCCTTTTATAATACAACCCATTCCCTGAATTCTTGTATCATGTAGGCCTCAGATAGTGGAACTGGAAGTTGCGATTTCCCAAGTTCTCACAAGGTTTAATCACAAATCATCCCACAAGTTCATCATCGGCTGCAGTCTATTTCCCAATAGGGTAGTATGTACCTCTACTGGATGACTTGTCGATTTCAATGTCAATTTTTACTCCAGTTCGACTAACGCGAAACAAAAGCGTCCGGGAGGGTCGCTCCGGGGTAGCAAACTGCATCGCCCCGTAAGATATTGATGTTTTTCACCTTGGTCTACTCCACCAGAATACTTGTTCAACAGGTTCAATGCTCGGATTAGTGGGATGCATGATTATTCCGCGAGTATAATGAATATTTGCTAATGAACATGTATGCAGAATTCAAGCGACACCTACCGATTTTAACCAGAAAACTCGCTCTTTCACCAGAAGAATGCGCTGCATGCTCACTGCCCAAAAATAAGTCATGACCTTTCGCGGCATCCTTTAGAAATTTGTACAGCATCCAAAACTGTTAGACAACAAGTTGAGGCTTGCACGCAAATTCGACCAGATGATTTTTTTTCTGATCATAGTTTCTTTCTCCCGGTAACATATACTGCTGTACTGACACACTCTCCAGCAGCTATACATGTACATAGGCAAATATAATCAGCAGCAGTTATTAGTCATTCACCCAAGCATTTTCTTTAAGTTCCTTCAGTCTAGAATAAGCTCCGAATGTCAGGGAGTTAATTGAGATTTTAAATCCATCCCACACGCATGAGTTCCTCGTAATACGCGTAAATTTATTTAGGACAGCCAAACAGTTAAAATCCAGCAGTATACTGTATAATTGATGGGGTTTTTAGTTTTTTCCATTCAATTCCTTCTCAATCCACAGCACGAATATTTTCGCATTTTTTAATATAGTATATAAACGAATAAACATTCTTGATAGAACATTACTGTATTTACAGTACAGTATTCGTACAAGATTCATTCAGTAAATGTCCATTATAATAATGGCTTCGCTGAGGTGAGGATATCTTACTGCTCATCAGTACTAAAGGTACTTCATGTAAAGGTGGACTCTGGTACAACGCATTTTTATGGTCCCTTGGATTTTTTTTAGAGAATCCACCTTTATAAACTTCTCATATATTCATCATGCATTATCTGCACTGCTTATAGGAACTCAAGTACCCATATGCAAGGGTTTGCTCATTATTGTCATACAGTAACTCACCATAAATACTTACATTCTGTCCTGATAGAAAGAAACGGCGACAAAATTAGATTTGTTTCAATATATAGGACCACTTCAAGACAATGTCCCCACAACCAGCACGCAATAAGACTTAAGATATACAAGAAATGGAATGAAAATTCCTCACACTTCGGCAGAAATTTCAAATTAAAGGTCTGCTATTGTGCATATTGTACAGATGATCAGCGATGTCTGACGGAAGCTGCTTGCGGAGCAGCACTCGCGGCCCTCTACTCCGGAATCCTCAACAAGTACATCGAAAGCGGGAAAATCTCAGCCGAGAAACCGATAGTGATTCACGTTTGCGGCGGAAACTTGATTTCAGGAGCAATAATGGCGGAATACAAAGCTCGTCTCGCAGCTGATGCTGAAGGAAACTGATACGATTCGCGTCCATCTCGGAATAATCAAGTCGACACACGGAAAAACATGAACTGACCAGAAACAGCTGAATATCGCGACGATGACCGCGGGGAGTGTTTCAAAAAGATTTTTATTCCGTGCATCAAGGATCAATAAAAGAAAGAATGGAAACAAATCAATGAGCATCATCGTCAACGCTTTAATGCGTCGTCGTCAATAACAGGCCTTGGTACAATTTCAGACGTTGCATCCACCGGGACCAGAATAATTCGCAAAGGGGTCGGCTCAGAACGTGAACATCTGCGGGCTTCCCAGTATCATATGCAACCACCACCACGCCATGGTCCAGCTAAAATAAATGAAAATTAAAATTTAATTTCAAGAATCAAGATAATCACAGACATCGTCATGATCTTCTTTACATATGCGGCTTGTTATTCTCACACATACAGCATATCCTTTCTCAAATGAAAGAAAATAGCGCCTACAAAAATTCAATAATCTCGAAATGATGAACACCAGACTCAGCAGGAATGAGATTCTTTCACGCCCTGAAACAAAATTGAAAGCAATTTAAAGAAGTTTCATTAACCTGTTGATCCAGCGTTCTCGTAGCGTTCAATGCACCGATGTAAGCAGACAGTTGAACGGGTCCATCATAAAGTTGCCCAATAGTTTGTCGTGTCCTTCCAGAAGTCTTCCAATCAATCACAACCGGAGTTCCTCTACCAAACAGAAAAGAATAGCAAAATTAGACGCTAATGCAATTAGTGACAACTTGATTCGGCTATTCTAATCCTGTCATTATCGCGAAGGTATTATGATTCTCGGGCATATATTATTTTTAGTTTCTCTCGACCTCGGATTTTAATCATCCGTATTAGCCCAATCACGAAATAAATCCTTTGGAAGAGAAACAGTGAACTTTCTTTCGAAAAAAAGGCTCTCGGAAATCAAATATCGTCAAGACAAAATCAGGATAATTTTAAAACATGAAAGAAACCCGAAATAACTCGGACTCGTGCGTACTTGAACACTGCTACGCAATCTGGGATTCCCCAATAGCCCAAGACCGGATGACAAATCGGCTTCTCCGTAAGATCGAGATCCACTTTCTTCACAGAAGTGAAAACGCTTCTCAAACTCTTCACGTAGTTTTGAATTCGCTCCTCAGGTACCAAACTTGACTCTCCTCCAGACAAGCGCTTCAAAATAAAGCTATGAAGCTCCTTCCCGCGGGCCAAAATTTCTGAAAAACGAAGCAGATCGAAATCAAAAAGTAGAAACAGATATTTTGATCATCTATTCTAGGTTTTCTTTCAAATTCCTGCGTCTTACCAGACACCATACACATAACTATCCAAAAATCTCGGCGTTGAACAGTAAAATCGGGTAACAACGAAGCCTCTATATAGAATTCGGAAACAAATATTTGAAAATTCCTCACACAGGTTATCTCAACTTCTCATTATCGAATAATCCTAAGTTTCGAATTACTGCACTAGAGTCTACTATAAAGAGAGATGCACGAACTCTCCGAAGCTGAATCACATAGAATATTCCGAGCATCTTATGCACATCGGAAAATCCGTCTACAGTATTTCAAGCTCTTCAATCATTGAAAAAATCTAAATCAACGTCACACTCGGGAAGATTCATTCGCTCGCTCTTGAATGCGCGAAAAAAGACGTGTGCAAATTGTGTCGAGGCAAACCTTGTTGCATTCGGGCAAATCCGTCTTCTCCCAGCTCCGCAATCATCCTCTGCTTCCAGGCATCCAACGCAGCCCGTGACTCCGGGGACATGGTAGCCGACAACACCTTCGTCACACTCGGCAAGGACTTGACCTTACTAGAAACTACGTCCTTGAACCCATCCACTGAATCCGAGGCTCGCTTCAGTTCAAGATCCCACACCAAGGGCATCTTCACGCGTCCAGTCGTCACTTCCGTGGGCATTCTGCCTTCCGACACACACGTGGAACACTCGGTCAAGGCGGCGACTAGGCTGAGATCCGGTTTCGGTTCTGCTTTGGCTGGCTTCTTCCGTTTCTGCAATTTGCCGAAAAGCAACGCGTTTTCCGTGTGATAACGGATCAAGGCATCTTTGCTGCTTTTCTTGGGCACGACGCGGACGATTTTACGCGGGATCGGCTTCGTGGAACACAACCGGACGGATAAACTACGTACCAGGAACTCCATTCTAAATATACTCTTCAACATGAATTAAATCCTCACGAATACCCAAAGAAACGATACAGTAATATTTAAACACGCGAGGCTTCTTGGGGGTTAAAATTCGCGAAGAGCAGATCGTTGTTCTTTCTCGTTCAAGCTTCCTCTCAGTGCTGATGCTGGATCTTTTCCAAACCATACGCTTAAAAGGATTAAACGTTGGGATCCTCTTCATAAGGATGTAGTCTAAAAATGCCTAAGGAAAATTGAAAAATCAGTCACCTGTTTAGGTATATGTTACCATAATGAATACCAGGGCATCGCAAAATGAAGAAACTCAAGACGGGTTCTGAGCAACGTTACGAAGTAAGCACAAAAAACGTTTTCAGACTAGAATCCCGAAGAGAAAGAGAAGGAGCCAACACTGATAAGACATAACATTCATTTCAGTTTCAGAGCAAGATATCCGAGTTCTCCTCCTGCACGAAAATACGGACACAAAAATCGTTTTCTCATCCTTCACATGAGCTGAATCGATTCCGGGCAGCAAGAAAAACAAAAATATGCGAGGCAACTTTCCATGGTGCTTCTCCTATGATGCGACAACTTGTGCAATGGACAAAAAAGGAACACCAAGAAAGAAGCAGTAGATAGATCATTACAACAACACCACCGAACCGAAAAATAACCTCCGCGCACCTTTTCCAGCTCATGTGAATTCACCATGATTCAATTCCTTTTTCAACCTCACCAAACACAGTTCTGTCTTCACGGAATCAGACATTTCTTTGAAAAACAGTTTCGAAAACATGAGCCTCGAAAAACTAGTTTCTATAGAAAATGGTACGAAATTTACTGCCGTTTTCAATGGAACGATTCCTAAAAATTGCTCGTATTTTCATTGCACTCGATACAGATCCATATCCTCTTTTCTGGTGATTGGAATCCTGCCAACCGAAAACTGACGACTGAAAAGCAAATAAAAAATTTACAAAATACAGTATGTCAAATGATTCACGCTAGGAAAAAAAAACTGTTCTTCAGAGAAATGTCCAATATTCTACGGTTTCAGCACCCGGTTCACAGATATCTTGGGCACTTTGGCCAGGCCTTGAAAATCCACTACTGTATAAGACACCAAGCCATGGTAACGATCAATCTCACTGGGGGACTTCGCCGATGAGCAAAAGATGAAGAACAAGATTCAAACGAACCACGGGAGACGCTTTTTGCAGGCTTCATTGTTGAAAAAAATAAAAGAAATGCAATCAAACAAAAGAAAAAAAAGCTTACGCAAAAAACTAATCGCTTAGACCTTCCTTTTTGAGCGCTAAATTGCAAAATAAATGTCTGGCAGAAGCAAAAAATTACAGGGCTCATAAAAAGCACACCGACTAAAAAGATCGCAGGACAAACTTCACAACTCTCGGGTGTCTTTGGATCTCCTTTCGATAATTCAAAACATTCCCGCAATTCCATTCGGTCGTGGGCGATACAAATTCCTCTTCACTTTTTTTTTTCCAATCATAATCCTCGATCAAACATCACGTTTCACTTGACCCTGAGACGCCAAAAAGGATATTTTTCTTTTCCTTCATTCCTCTGTCTTCATCAACACACTCTTCAGAAAATTCAGCAGCTAAAAACGACTCCTACCGAGAGAATACTTTTCCAGCGTGCGTAAACAGATAAAGCTCAACAACCTCGAGCGGCAAGCATCGACAGTCTTCACACCAACACTGGGGAGCAGAGCAAAAAAAGGGGAATAAAGCATACACCGAAGCGGAAAAAATAAAATGGGGGACACTATTTTTGAAATGGCGGAACCGGAATAAAGCCTCTGTTCACTTCTGTTTCCCCGAGCACCGCGTTTCAGACTCCGGCTGCAGCCGAGTCGTCCTGAGTGCCAATGGCCACGTAGGATCCGTTGCTGGAGCTCTTGGTGTGCGTTGAACCGCCGTTTTCGTACGCCTTTCCGTCTTCGGGGACGGTGTCCGTGACGCCCGTGACTCCGAGGTCCGTCGACGACTTGACCGACACCCATTGCCGCACTTTCATGGTGCACCAGACCATCGTGAGAGGAATGGGCATCGCCGTCGCGGCCATTATGGGAATGACTGCACAGCGGAATAAAAAAGACGAATCAACCATTAATTTCGAATAATATACAATACTGTTCGAGCAGAACTCATACAATTTTAACTCTTACAATTTTTTAATTCTCAACAATCTTCGTTCACTTCCACGCTTCACAAAATATCGTCTAGACTTGGTATCAGAAGAAAAGACTTTCTTTTTTTGTTGCCTACAGACAATAACTAAGGTACTAAACTTAGAAGCAAACGAAGACCAAATGACACAGATAACAATACAAAATACATGGAAATGCGTAATAATGGGCAAAGTGAATATTCTACTTGTAACACACCCGACTGACCAATTCAAAAATTTGCGGAATTTATAATGAATCACGCAAAATACAAATATAGTGCAGTAAAATATCACTACAAATATTTACCTGACAAAAATTCGTCACATAAAAAATTAATAGGTTTAAAAATATTTATTTCTGAAATTTCGTGGCAAATGGGTAATAAACATTGTGAAGTGCTTCTGCAACATGTATATTGAAGAGATCGTGATTTCTAACGATTTTCAGGGACATATTCGGAAAGAAAAATTTTTTCAAATAAACTCCTCCCATTTTTGACCTGGCTTCCTTCAAATTTCCTAACGCTGTACTAAAATATGCTAACCTTGAAAAAAAAAAAATGATACGAAAGAAAGGTAGTCTAAGAAGTACCGTATCTTCTTCCAAAGTTATTTACTCAGGCCAGCCATTTTTCGTTTCAATAAGAGGTACATTATTTTTGAAATACTGTACTGTTTATTTAAAAATGAACCAACGCAAAATTTTAAAATAAGCCTTTATAAATTCTAGAAGAAAAACATCACGCTGTGTGTTTTTTGAAAAACTTCACATAATCTTTTTCAAAAAAAGCAATGATTTTTGATGACGCTTAAAATTTTACAATCTTACTTTGCATGATGAAATAATCCTTGCGGCCATTAGTAAAAGCAGGACAAACAATTTTTTCATGAGATTTCTGCTATAAATTAGTTTGTTAAAACTGTATTACAGTACAGTATTTAGTCATTGTTCCTATGGAGAAACGCTGGGACCACCAAAAAATCATTCCCAATGCAATTTTGTTGTAGTAATCAATGTTATTTTCCAAGGACTTCCGTTTGACAAGCTTATAAATAAGATAACTGAAGAACTCCCAGTGGACGACGGGGCAAAATACTGTACTGTACTTTGAATCAAGGAAAGTTTCCGATGCTCACGCGCATAAAAGATGTATACATCCTCGACGCTTGAAAGATTTTTAAAATATTATATCAATTCTGATTTTTTAAATGCTGAACTCAATGCCGTTTTCCAGGTACGAAATGCTCACCAAACGTCATGTCAGCATCGGGCTGAGGAAGGGACAACTTCAGCAGCAGAATGGCAACCCCAGTATTCTGGATACCGGTTTCAATGGAAATGGCAATGATATCTTCCGTGGAAAATCCCAAAAAGCGGGCGACGCAATACCCAAACGCGAATCCAAACCAGATCAAGCACACCGACGACAGAATCACCTTAAAAATAAAAAATGCATCAGTCTACCAACATAAAAACTATACCTTTCTCGGAAAACCATTAAAATGAATTTTTTCAATAATTTTGATTTGAAAAAAAAAGCGCACTCACGTCCAAAGTTATCAAGTAGAACACGTAGACATTCGCGTAAATTCCGAACGTGAAAATATAGACGATGAGAAGCAGGGAAAATGGCCTCGTGAGCTTCACTAGACCGTCCGCCAATCCTGGACACTTTTTCCTGATAGCCACGCCAATCGACACCGGCACTAGCAATGCCACTATCATATAAATGATGTTCTTGTACGGTATAATCAGCTTGGCACGGTTGAAAATCACGCGACCCAGTGAGAAGATCCACGCAGGCATCAATGCTGCACAAAATAAGAAATAATAGCATCTGCATTAATGAAAGCAAACTTTGAAAGCGTAAATCGATCGATTCCTTCTCACAAATACGCCTCCTTTTTTACCGATCGAATCTATCACAAGACTAACCAAAAACCTGAAGAATCTTGTTAAAGAATTGATCTAAACTACTCTAACCTTCTCAATTACGTTGAATCTACTTCAAGAAATGAAGCAAATTGAAAAACATTAGTACGACTTCAAAGGAGAAAAACTCACCCAAAGCAAGCACAGTAGAAACGAAGGTCAGAGTTATGCTTAAATTCAGGTTCCCGTTGAGAAGAACCGTCCAAATATTCGATGCTCCGCCGCCAGGCGAACATCCAGTGACAAACAATCCAAGTTGCAGAGAAGGAGACGAAGTCAGGAAGAGTTGCGACAACCCGAACGCCAGCTGCACAGGAAATGAATCTCACTAACATTGAACATCCAAGGACAGGGATGAAAGTAAACTTACCAAAGGCATGCACAAGTATTGGCAGGATATCCCAACAGCGGGACCCACGGGGCGACGAATGGTGTCCCAAACGACCTTCAAGTCCAACGAACAACCCATGTTGATGTACGCCAGAGACACCAATGTCACAACCGAGTACAAAAAAATCTTGTCCAGAACGGTATCTCGTCGGATGACTGAGATCTCGAGGATATCACCGAAAGAATCATCCTTGAGCCCCACCGGGGAGACGCGGACGAATGTTCTCCCAAGAAATTTCGCGTTGACGGTGAAAGAAAAGTTCTTGTCGCTCGCACGATTAAGATACACCGTGTCCACCGAGCTCACGTCCGCTATTTGTAAGTTGTCCACTTCGGGTTGTAGCAAGACGGGAGCAAGCATTTCGGACGCATTCCAGTGTTTCGGTATAGTCCAGGACACAACCTGCGACGTTCCTTCCACGAGTTTATCAATGCGTTCCGGATAAAATTGGACAGTGCGAGACGGTTCCGGTTTCGACGCTGATATGGACTGCGCAGACGAACATATCAGCCAGATAGGCAAGAGTACGAACGCGTACATCAAAATGAAATGCACCGGATACAGCGGACACATCACGACTCTTCGTTCCTATTCTTCGACAGCACAACCTCGTAACCTTCGGCGCACGTGAAAATGAGTCCAGAAATCATTCCAAGATCCACCAGTCATGCTTCGCCGAATAAAAAATGCAGCCATGATAGCGTTCCATCCGAATCATCAGAACAAACTTCACAGTTCGCGATGCAAGAACTCAATGATAATTTCAATAAAGGAGGAGTTAACGGGAATTTTTGATTAAATCCCTGTAACTCAGAGTAAACCGCCGAAGAAAAGCAAGGACGACGATCAGAGCGCAAAGTAACGAAGAGACATTCAGAAATTCTTTCTTTTTGGAATTTTCACGCAATGCACCACAATGAAATTAGACATCACCACATCATTCACCACAGGCAGAGTCAAGAATACTGAGCTAATCTCTTGAGCAAGAAAATACAATCCGATACACAATTCAACAACGTTCAAGGTTACTCGTTAACTTCAAATAAGTAAAAGAAAGCACACATTCCAAAGGATAATTAAACCTTGAGAAACAGCTGGGAGGAGGATCGCGAAACCACGTGCGTCCATGCACTTACGGCGCATCCACGCTAAGACCACAGTGTTCGTCACAGAGCCGCTTTCTCATCACTCAAGATGAAGTTTTTAACACTTGGTAGTCCGCATATTTTTTTTTTAATAAATAAATGCCAAATCCTGCATATTCTGATTTAATCCAGAAGACGATACAACCGCCTAAGAAAGTTGTATGGATTATAACTTTAAATGTATGGACTCAAACGAGAGAAGGAAAATATAGTTCAGGTGGTCAGTGGGGCGTGAAAGAAAGGGAAACTATACATACAGGGTGGACTATAACAATGAAGCAGCAGCATTGAGCATTGGGCGGAACGAGCAACAAACAGTATTAAATTTTTAATTTCTTTCAACAATATTAAAAGTGATTTATGGTAGGATCCCCCTTGATCAATAAAGGCAAATTAAAAATATTGTACCTGCGCACAAAAGAAAAGCTTTTATTTGCTCTCGATCTGAGGCTTGTAATTGAATTCTGCCAGTAATTTTAATCCCAAAATTTAAGAATCTCTTCTATCGAAAATCGATGATGTTGGGCAGTGATTTTCAAAAAATGTAAAAAGAAGAAAAGTATAGAAAAGTCTTGGCTATCTTTCTGCAAGATATGTCAATCAACAATAAGTGGCCATTTTGCTTCTTTATGCATAAGCTATAGGATAGTTGTCAAAAAATTCAAAAATAACTTTACCAACTTATTTGAATGTATTACATTTTCACAATTCAACATTTTCCGCAATGATACACTCTATGATAAGCATTCAAAATGATATCAAGTTTTGAATTTTGGCCTGCCATTTTTGCTTGCCCTATACCTTGCTCATGCATGTGATTGATCAGGGCAGAGAAACTACACTAGACTAGGCAGCTTCCGACAGGAAAAAAGCACTGCAGTATAGAAAGTTTCCCCTCTCAGCAACTTCATTCACGCTCCACTGCGTCCCTCCATCTCAGTCACCCCCAATAACTATTGTATATACAGTATATATACAGGGTGACCCATCATACTTCAGACCAGTTTTTATTCAACGGCTCACGCAATACAATTTCAAAAAGAAAGATCATTCTAATTAAATGTTTTTCAATTTTGAAAAAGTTTTCATTTTAATGAAGTAATATTCAAGATCAAACATACGTACTATACTTTGTTCAGTACTTCAATCTTCTTTGGTCAATTTTAAAAATTAAAAAAGATAATTTAAAATTTTCAAACTTACTTTTGAGATTGAATTCCGTTTTGCTGGAATAACATTCATTTTTTACAACTGTACTGTACTTGAATCTTCTTTAGTCATTTTTTAATTTGACAAAAAAAACTAGAAATTGCAATGACCAAACCTACTTGGAGGTTGGATTCGATTTGGCTGGAATAACAATAATTTTAGCAATAACATAGAAAAAGTCGTACGTACTTTAACTTTTACAAGAGTATAGTTTTAGTCGAAAGGTCGTGGGTAGTATCCGTAACCTCTATGACATTGAACTGTCCTTCTTCTTCACAAGAGTTTCCGTTACAAGACTTATACTGTATACAGAAAAGAGAACTATTTACATCAATTGAATTGCTCTTCAAGCTTATGAGCATGCAGTAAATTTTCTTCTAATCTTGAGCATTTTTAGGAACATTTTACTTAAAAAATAAATGTTCTGCGATTTTGTCACCCTGCTCTAATCCATACAGCCACATAACAGAATAAGCAGGCCTGGTAGAGAATCTGATGAAGCCTTTTCCTTTTCAATATTAATGATAAGCATATAAATGATATAGAGATATTGGGTCAGATTTCTAAAAGTTTCACATGTTTCCCAAGTTGAATTGTCTGTACTGCATGTTTTGGGGTGTCCATATTATGGGGTCACAATTTATTCATTTTCCCTTTTACCTTAATTTTTTGTGGTACTGTACTGTAGTGGTACTGTGCAGGTATTGTACATTGAAAGTTGCCCCTAATCCATTGTCAGACTAGGTTCAAATTGCAATTAAGCAGTTGAATTGCAGGACACGTTGTAAAATTGAGAAATATCAGCACAAAAATGCAAAAAAAGTGGTAAAAGCAGGTCAAATGTCAGAGGGCAGAGGTAAAATTGAAAGTCAGCCTTCATCTTGCAAATTCAACCATCAAATTGCCAGGTCCCACCTGTACTCTCCAATTTATTCTTGGTAGAGGATGAGTGCAGCATGTATGGCTTTACTCAGTTATCCTTGTTCCCTAATTTGTCATTAAAGTTAATTTTAAAAGTTTAAAAAACTAATTTGAAGTCACAAGGTATATAGTATATGCATGTTTCAAGAAATGACCAAAGACTTGCGGGTGTCAGATTTCTGTGAGTATAAAGGGCGCCACAATAAAGGGGATATGCTTAATCCAGCACAAAAGGCGAAATTATTTTTTGAAGGCCACCCTTTACACAGAACTTGTCCCCAATAATACCAAGAAAATAAATGTACATGGCGTGCGTGAGAATTCGATCCGCCCAAAAATCCTGGGAATTCCCCACCATCAATGGGAGGTTTTTGTGCGCACATATAATCACTCATAATTCCAACGAACTGAGAAATGAATAATCCGAATGGAATTCAAAATGACCTGGATCAAATCACCGGATTCTTGGGTTTCCAATATATATAACACATCGAATGTACAGTATTTGACAAGCTGCCCTCTGTCTCTTTTCTCTCCGCTCGTCTGCTGCTGACGATGGCACGCGAGGCAGAGATATTATACCTTCTTTTTTATTTTCTGTGTGTCACGAAAGCATTACGCAGATTGACAATTTTTTTCTCTCTTTATTAGAATAAATTACATTCGATGTACATTAATACTTGGATTATCAAAATCCTCGCGTGATGAGATATTCCCGTGCTGTGGATGAAATCATCATCAATGAATATTCGATTCCACTGCAGCAGGCACTTCTATTTTTTTTTTTTTTTTTTTTTGCGTGCACACCTGCAGCAAGAATTCTTCTATACTGCCTGCTGGAATGTGTCACTGTATATAATGTCCGAATTATTCCACAAAATATGCGAAATTTCCGAAAAATGAATGAGAAATGAATTTGAATAAAGCACTTGCAGCACCCCGCTGAGATGCCAGGCTAAAAATAAATGGACGTGATTCACGCCATTTTACAAAAGCTTTATGTATATTTTGCTGACGTTGCAAAACGTTATTCGTTGCTGAATAAGCGATCCAGCTACTCATGGAAAATGCGACTGAAAAGAGTCGCAGGTTTTGTGTTATTCAGCAAAGGCAAATTTTTATGCTGCATACACAAGCAGAACACCATTGTATTGGTTCAGAAGTGTGGTTAGCACAATTGCATGGGTTTTTCATTTTAGGCCCAACTTTCCCATTTTGACACAACTATATACAATATAAAGTTCCTGCTGAGATCAGAATACTCTGCAGGGATTTTATTCAAATACCATATTTACTCAAGTACCACGGGCACCTTTTTTCCCAACTTTCAAAAGAAAAAAAGGGGTGCGCGTCATAAGCGGGTACAAATTTTTCAATAAGTTTTAGGAAGTTATGTGTGCATTATACTTGATTATAATGGAGAAATTTTGAACAAATATAACAAAAAAACATTTTTGTATTGAAAAAGTTGAAAAAGAAAACATTTTTGTATTGAAAAAGTTGAAAATTGATCAGATTTTTGTTCAATTCATGCCTAAAGTCAAATTTTTTGTTTTTATTTTTGAAATTTGATGGTTTTAGATTCACTAAAAATTGGGGTGCGTGTGTCTTACTTGGGGATACAATTTTTGCAAAATTTTCAACTGAAGAACCCCTGTGCGTGCCTTACTTGAGGACGCATGGTACTTGAGTGAATGCTGGTTGCAACTCTCGCAAGATCAGATAAATTTTAGGCAAAGCGCAAAGGTCACAGCAGGCTTAGCATTTAAAGTGAAAGGATTTTAAAGGAGGTTTTAACCCTTGTGCAGCAAAGTTGGGATATTTTTGCAAAATGTTGTGCAACTGGGCACTGGGAATAAAAAAAAAACCTACTTTCTTGCCAAGGGCTAAGTTGGGGAAAAGTCCAACGTTTTTTTCTAATCCTGCAGAAAATTGTCAATGAAAATAAAAAAATCCCTCACTGGGTGGCATTTTTCCTGCATTCCTGGCATAGGATTTGCATGGGAAAATCTTGCAAACAAAAGAAAATTTGCCTCCCAGATTTTTCCCAACGTAGGCCTCCTCAACCTGGGCGCATTTCAGTAACCTTGGGTCAAACCTAAATGCATCCCCCTCCCCCAGAAAATCCCAACTCATCTGCTGGGCACTGAGAAAGAACCCTCCACTGTCCAAGGGTTAAAATGGTTTAGCAATAACAGCAAATACAGTTTAACCTCTGTAAATCAAATTTAAAGGGACCTGAAAAATTGAACTTAGGGAGGTTTGAAGATGTGGAGGTTTTTAGGTAGGAAAACAAGCATTTTTGATTTGGGAGGGATGAACAAATTTCCAGAAATTGTAATTGATAATATTCTGGGCCTTAAATATTTCTTCTTTTAAATGAGTTGACAAGATGAGGAACTTGGATGCATAAAGGGCTCATTTGCCTGATTAGTCTTTCACTTCCTTTCAATGCACATCAAGTTTGATTTTTTAATAATGTTCTCTTTCCTGTGTGAAGAAAATAATGACCAAAATGCCTCAGAAAATTTAAGTTAGGGAGGTTCCAGAGGAAAAGCACTTGAATTAGAGAGGGTTTCAATACACTGTTCATTCTAAGGCAATTCAGACAGTGGTGTGAAAAATAAATTGAATTAGGGAGATATTTGCCTTACAGAGGTTTGACTCATCAGGGCTAAACTGTACTGTTTGTTTTAAAATAATATGTTGTACAGCAGAATAACTACTGGAAAATACTTTATCAGAATACAGCCCAAGGTTTTTGTTTCAGATGAGTAAAATACAACTTCAACAAAAGTCAGTATTGTGATGCCTTGGAAAATTAACAAAACACAACATCATCAGGAAAATAGATCAATTATGAAAATTTTAAATTGCCTCAAGGAATAATACTGTAACAGCTCATCCCCCCCCCCCCCAGCAAGGCAGAAACTCTCAATTTAAACATGGGAAGCCAGGCACGGTCATACCTTAAGGTTTCTCATAGAATGAGTTATTGAAACTCAGTATATTTCTGCTTATGTTCCAGCAGTTGGATGATCATCCTCACCATCATCATCATTAGACAAAGACTTTCCAGCAGCAGCTGATGATGATGAAGCTTCCTGATTGGTGGTGGGTGAGTCAACTTGAAAAGTAGCCAAAATGTCCTGCTCAATGAGCTCATCTTCCTCAGTCATTGCAGTGCCAACAGGTGACAAAAACTGCTGCTGAGATGCTGTAGACACATTGATCATCTGCTGCTGACCATCAGCAGTCATTGATTTTGGCCCAACAGAGCTGTTGCTGCTGGAAGCAGCAGAGAACAAGCGACTTGCAAAATGGTCTGGAGACTTTTGTGGGGATGGAGTGAAGAATTGCTGACAAGCAAGGACCTTGCTTGCAGCAGAAGTGATGGAATTGGCATTGCTGGTGTTGAGGCGGTCTGAGTGACTATTTTGCACCTTTTCCACACATGCCAGGCGCTTTTTGAACTGTTGGCTCATGGATGTGAATTCTGCAAGCAGTCTTCCTTGTCTCTCCTGGGACACCTTTAGTTGGTCCTCTGAGAAAAAGTTTGAGAAATTCCTATTTCTATTTCTATATTCATGTTGTATTGCATTTTCTTTTATTTTTGATATCAATTTGTGCTTTCCTGCTCTGAAGTGATTAAAATGTCATTGAGTGGATTTTGGTTGGGTGGGAAGGGGGTTTGATTGTGGGAATCTTGATTGAACCTTGTGAATGCTGAAAAGCGGCAAATAATGCGTTCTGTTCATTCATTTATTCAAATTCCAATTTTGTGGTTGCATTTTGTTGTACCACATGCACCTTTTTTCTCAAGTTTGAAAGGAAAAAAGTGTGGTGCATGCCAAACAAGGTGTACACATTTTTTGAAAATGTTTAGAAGTTTAGAGGTGAGCATATATCATACTTGATTCTAACAAGGAATTCAAATTAAGTTCAACAGAAAATCTTCTTTTAATGGAAGTAATTGAAACTCAGTTGAATTTATGTTCAATTCATGTCTAAATTAAAAATTGGGGTGTTATTTTATTTGAAATATTGTGGTTTTACAGTTTATAAACATGAGGGGATAGGATTTTATCAAAATTTTAAACTGAAAACCCCCAATGGGTTTCTTACTTGAGGGTGCATGTGGTATACTCAAGTAAATATGGTACACATGCAGGTGGCATCCAGGTCCAGATGATATTTTTATGCTTTCCAGAAATGACAACATGACTTTTTTTCTGTTTAAATTAATAATTATGACAATAATCCAAAGAAATGTAAGCTCACCAAGTCGTTCCACTTTCATAATGGTCTTCTCTCTTTCCAATGCAGCAATTTTTTCTGCTTCTTCGTCCAAGAGTCCATCTTTTCGCAACATTCGTCTCCCAGTGTCAAGCAGATTTTCTCTGGCCTCTGGGTAATCGTGCAAAACATCCCACAAGCCGTCCTTTTTCAGCACAAACAAGTCCGAGTACCCGTCGCTTCTCACATTGGCAGTTCTGCGATTCCCGGTTTTGTTGCCAGGGATGTTCAAGATACTGAGCTAAATTTTTTATTAAGAAATATAGATGGTTGGATAATATTTTAATTTTGCACCATATGACATGCCCATACTTTAGAAAATAAAATTAAGGAATAAAAAACCAGATTCAACCAACTTGATAAGCATCAACACAAATGCTGTCTTTCTGTTGAAATTTTTTTGGTCTTGAAATGACAGGCGGAGCAAGTCTGTAATAAAATATACAACCCTAAAAAATAAAGAGAAACTTTTCTTTAAAATGTGAAACAATGGCTCATTATTCTGCTTGGGTGACAAAGTGATATGTTCCTCTCACAGCAGTTCAGCATCACTTATTTTGTTTTTTTGACTTCATTGAAAGAAAAGTTCATTCAAGTAAATGATGATGGAGTGGACACAAAACAACATGGAGTAAAGTTGATTGATGAGGTGTCATGCAAGTGAAAGCTTCCTCTAAAAATCTGTGAAGCCTTCATCAGCAGCAGATATGCATTATGAATCAAAATATGTACAGCAATTGTAGAAACAGTTATTTACTGCTGGATGGCATTTTTTCTGCATTCTTGCCATGAGATTAGCATTGCGCAATTTTGAAAACAATGGTTTCCCTTCTCTTGGATTTTTCCAGACCTTGGCTACTCAGTCAAATCTGTATTTTGGTGAACTTTGGTCAAACTAAAATGCACAAGCATGCAAAAATTTCCCAGCAATGGAAATTGACCTGCTGCCATCTAAGGGTCAAATGCCAAGGGGAGGGGGGGGGGGGAGGTTGAAAGTTTCAAATAAATGGTGGGGGCATTTATTGGAGTACAGTCAAGTCAAGCCACAATTTAGTGCCATAATTTGTGCTGGCACATTTTAAGGGGGGCAATAAATCAGGGGTATTGTGTCAGAAGAAAATTCATTTTAAGGATTCCACTACCATGGTAACATAGGGTTTTCTTGAGCAAAATGTTTAGGCCATTTAGTCTTTTTTATAAAAGAAAGACGCAGAAAATTTTTTTGAGACTCAACTGATATTTTTTACTTTATCTAAATTGAAGTTAGAGTGAAGAATATGTTGGCGTTTTGCACAAATGTGGTCAAGTGAAGGAGTGAAACTGTTTCTTATAGCTTTGAATCAACCTTTCAATGAAAGCAAATACATTAAATCCAAGATAAGGTGGAGTATTTCAATTTTGAAGAGACAATCCTATAGCTACTGAGATGCTATTTGCTGTAGAAAACATCCAAATAAAAACTGGGTTAACTTCTTTATATTTTTATATTAAAATTTTTAATAGACTCGTACCTGTACACTAAGAGTCACTATTCAGACTATTGGATAGAGTTCTTCATGTGAAAGTAAAAAGACTAAAACCGGATATCGACAGGGAGTATTTTTTTTAGCACTATATAAGTGAGTTGGCGCTAAATTGGGGTTTCCCTTATATTAAGAACACAATTGAAAGAGATTTGTTCCAGGGAAATTGATGGCACTAAATCAAGGGTGGACTGCTGTATGCATTTAGTAATTACATTATTACCATATTTACTCAAGTACCACGCGCCCTCAAGTAAGGCACGCACAGGAGTTTTCCAGTTGAAAATTTGGCTAAAATCTTATCCCTGAGTAAGACACTCACCTCAATTTTTAGTGAATCTAAAACCAAAAAATTTTGAAAATAAATACAAAAATTGACTGTAGTCATCATGAATTGAACAAAAATCTGATCAATTTTCAACTTTTTCAGTAAAGTTTTCTTGTTACATTTTTTTTCAAATTTCTTCATTATAATTAATTATAATGCACACATTAACTTCCTAAAACTTCTTGAAAAATTTGTACCCACTTATGACGCGCACCTCTTTTTTTCTTCTCCTGAAATTTGAGAAAAAAAGTGCTTGTGGTACTCAATATGTAAATAGGGATTTATTTGGCTCAGCAGCAGCAGGAAATAAAAGATAAAACCCAATTGAAGAAATATAAAAATATAATTTTAAAAATTATCTGAGCATGGACATGTGATTCTCAGTGATAAGTCTGATAACCTATCTCAAGAAGTACACTTTCATTTTTCTGATTTTGGCCTATAGTACAGGGAATATTTTTTGTAGCACTATAAGTGAGTTGGCGCTAAATTGGGGTTTCCCTTATATTAAGAACACAATTGAGAGAGATTTGTTCCAGGGAAATTGATGGCACTAAATCAAGGGTGGACTGCTGTATGCATTTAGGAATTACATTATTACCATATTTACTCAAGTACCACGGGCCCTCAAGTGAGGCACGCACAGGAGTTTTCCAGTTGAAAATTTGGCTAAAATCTTATCCCTGAGTAAGACACTCACCCCAATTTTTAGTGAATCTAAAACCAAAAAATTTTGAAAATAAATACAAAAATTGACTTTAGTCATCATGAATTAAACAAAAATCTGATCAATTTGCAACTTTTTCAGCACAAAAAAAGTTTTCTTGTTACATTTTTTTTTCCAAATTTCTCCATTATAATTAAGTATAATGCACGCATAATTTCCTAAAACTTCTTGAAAATTTTGTACCCACTTATGACGCGCACCTCTTTTTTTCTTCTCCTGAAATTTGAGAAAAAAAGTGCTTGTGGTACTCAATATGTAAATAGGGATTTATTTGGCTCAGCAGCAGCAGGAAATAAAAGATAACTCACCTCCCCAAACACACTGCCGTCCCTCAACTTGACAAACACCTTCTCCCCGTCGTCGGCCACCACGCTCAACACGCCTCGTTTGACAATGTACATCTCCCTGCCCACGTCGCCCTTTTTGCAAATGTAGTCGCCGGGGCTGAAGACCTGCAGCTGGAGCCTGAGCACCAGCTCTTGCAGCAGCCCTGCCTCAAAGTCCTGGAACAGCTTGACTCGCTTCAGGGTGTCCAAGTGCACGTGGATGGCGATTTCCGCCTGCAACTTGTCCGGCAACGTGGACAAGACCTCGTCCTCGTCCAGGGACAGCTTGTTGGTCCACAAGTAGTCGAACCACTTGATGACGCGCTCTTCCAGCTGCTTGGACACCTTGCGGAACGTCATGTACTGCTTGATGCGGTCCATTTTGGCCTGCAAATTTTTACAATAATGACTAGCTAATAATATATTGATAGAATTGGGAATACTTATTACAAGGAGAATAATAAATGTATGAAGTGATATTAGCATATATGCGTGGGTTGTTTCATGAGTTTTGAAACTTGTTGAAACAGATTCAATGAAGTTTTGACAATTCCAAAATTTTTTTTTTTTGCTTGCATATACAGTGAGATTCCCACATGCAGACACCTTGACCTGCGGAAAATTTGACGTAGGGACACTTATTTTCCCAGAAAATTTTAATAAAAAAAAAGTTTCAACATGAGGACACTGATTCAACACAGGGACATTTTGTGATAAAATTGCAAATACATTTCAGGTCAAATTACAAGAAACAGATATTTCCAACCCTGAAATTGATGTGAGAAAAGTTCTTGGGCATTTCTCTCACCAATTTACCATCCATTTAGCTAATTTTAAAAAATTACCTCCAGCATCATAGAGGGACTTCTACTTTTTTTTCACTTATTGAATGTTATTTTTGTNTAGCTAATTTTAAAAAATTACCTCCAGCATCATAGAGGGACTTCTACTTTTTTTTCACTTATTGAATGTTATTTTTGTAGATGCCAACAATTCAATGTACAGTACAGAGATACACTATTCAATTCTCCAAATGTTCTTATTGAGTTGAAAATGCATTCATTAATTCAAATCCAAGCGGCAAACAATTTTTTTCAGGGAATTCTGAAGAATATTTCTTCCAGAAAACACCAATTAAAATTATATAATGTAAGTCTATGGGGAAAAAAGACTTGACTTAAGGACAATTCAACTTAAATAGGGACACTCTTGATGCACCAATTATGCCCGCATCTTGGGGTCTCACTGCATAGCCCCATCATTTGGCCACTCTTGAGCACTGTTCAATGTACTCTCCACCAATTTCAATGCATTTTTTCATGCAATAAATCAAATGATCAAAATAGTGCCAAAAATTGAGTTCACATAATTGTTTGGGCACTTTATTGTGACTTCTGTCTGTTCTTGACAGTGAAGAGCAACCTAGAATTAAGGGATTGATTTTTATTTACTACGAACCTGGAACTCGGCCTGGTCTGCGTTCATGTTGGTGATCATGGAGCCCACGTTGCCGACGATAGTGGCGAAAATCAGCACGCCGATCAGGAAGTCGATGATGGTGAAGAAGAATTCCCAGTCGGTGACGGGCTGCGGCACTTCTCCGATCGTCGTCAACGTCATCGTCGACCAGTAAAAGCTGTAAATGTACTTGTACGACAGGCGTTCGTAGACCCCATCGTCGATGTCTCTGTACACCCAAGTATCCGTCCCAAACCCTATATATAATGTATAGTTGAAAAAGTATATCAATATTAATTTTTTTTGAGTGCATAAAATCAAGTAATGGCTATAAGATGGACTCTATACATGATGTATATTAGTGTAACGGATTCTGAAAATGCATCCCAACTTATTCTCTTGAATCTTTCGCAAATGATGCATAAAATAAGAGAGTTGTCCCACTTGCGCGCGACCTTGCTTATTATAAACCTATCCAGCAGGTGTGATTGTAAAAAATAATAATAATAAAAATAAGCATGATGCATCCCACGATTTTGTATTATTGTTTTTTTTTAATTTTTACAGGATTAAAAATAACATTTTCTATTTACTGCATGATTATACAGGAAATGGAAAGTTTCCAGTTACATGACCAGAGTTCTCCATCACCCAAGTCACAGCTGGTGCTAAAAATTTTTCAGGACAGCTGAAAATTGAAATTTTTTTGCTGTCTGAAGCATTATCTAAAACAGTGTTCTCCAATTCATGATGGCCTGCAGACTAGCACCAGTCTGGAGAAGATTTTTGCCAGTCCACAGGAAATTTCCAGCTTAATAAATTTATCAAATTTGGGATGATGTCTGTTCTCTTATTACCTAATATTTTTGAAAGGACAATGGCAGTTGAATTATCTGATGATGAAACCAAAAATTGGCTTTTCTCCTAATAAAACTTGAGACAAATTTTCACCAACTGAATAAATTATTATAAATTTTCATTCTGAGAAATCTTTGTACAAGCCCAGCTTTCTAATAGTTTGATGACATTCTTAACTGAATTTTTCTCGTAAATACCTGCCTAATAACATTGAAGCAAAACTTTGGTGAGTCTGCAACAATTTTATGAAACTTTGCCAGTCCACTAAAATTATTTTTGGGAATTTGCCAGTGAACAAAAAAATTTCCAAAATTTGCCAGTCTGCTGGCCCAAAAAGGTCGAGGAACACTGATCTAAAATATAGAAAATATAGTAGATAAAACAACAAAAAGTTCAATTTTTATCCGGCCTGAAAAATGTTTACACCCTTTGATGAGGTTGGAGAATTCTGTCTGTAACTGGAATGTTTTCTTTTATAAACATTCAATAAATTAAAAAATTTAAAATCCCAAGAAAAAAATCCCAGAAAATTCCAACATCATGGGCTAAACAGTATCATAATTTTTTTTTACAGTCATATCTACAAAAAATAACCAAGGTCGCGCGCAAGTGGGACAACTATTGGAATCGTTATTCAAAAAGTTTTGAAATTTTTCAGGGTCGTATGATGCATTTAGCAGATACTGCGCAGCAAAATAAATTTTAAAAATATTTACAGTGCGTCTGAGTTCTCGAATTATCTTCATTAAAAGAGGGACTATATAAAATAAAAAAAAGTTGATGAAATTGCGTCTCTATATATATAAATTTAGTAGATTAAAAAATTAATCTAAAAAACCATGTCATCAGTTTCTAAGCTATCCTGAAAGTTTCAGCTTGCTAGCTAGTCAGGAAGTGAGCAAAATTTGAGTTGCAAAATTTGATCCGGACAAACAAACGGACAAGAAAGCGAGTTAATAAAAACGTGTTAAAATGATGCGTCACTCATGATGTGCTTTAATCTTTCTCTCTCTTTTTTAATACAGCGGTAATTATGAATGGCATTAAAAATAATGTGCGCTGTAATAATAATATCACCTATGACGTAGCTGATGGCAAAGTAAAGACACGCGTTCCAGTGGATGATGACCAGAATGTACACGATGACCTTCCCGATCCTGAAGACGTTGGGGAAATTGGTCAGGGTTTCCGTTCTCTCGAAGAACTCAAAGAGCCGAGGCAGTTTGAAGAGGCGATTCAACCGGACGATGACCGGACACGGAACCCGTCTGTCGCAGGAAGTGCCCCAAACGAGGTACACCAGGTCTGTGGGAACCAGGGAAACCAGGTCCAACTTGAAGTAGATGGTTTTGCGGTAGTTTTTGTGCAGCTTCGTGTGATCCGTCACCAGAAGGCCTTGTTCCAGGTAACCTTTTAATTATGATTGGAGAAATTACGGGAGAGTCAATGCAATTATATCAATAAACTCATTCATTTATCTTTTTGCATTATACTGTAGTTGAAAACTTTGAGATTTTAAATTCAACTTGAACATGCATGTACAGTAGTGCGACCCCGAGATGCGGACATGATCCGTGCATGGACGTAATTGTCACTAAGCTAGAATAATGTCTGCATATCAAGTCATTTTCCTATTTAGACTTTAACGATAATATGTTCAATTGTATAGATAGATGAATAGGTATAAGAAAAAGACCCCCAAACCTTGAATAAAATAATTTTTTCTCAACTCCCTGGTACAGATGGTACCTTGAAATTTGACCATAATCTGTTGCCAGACTAGGATAAAATTGCAAAATGGTCAAATTGTGATGAGACATTTCATAGAATTGAGAAATATCAGCACAAAAATAAAAAAGTGGCCAAAGCAGGTTAAATTCTGGAGCAGAGGTCAAATTGCAAGTCAACCTCCCTTCAAATTTGACCATCAAATTGCGGGATGGTCAAATATATTCCAAGGTACCACTGCTGTATATGAAATACATTTACAACAGAAAACCACACAGAATCTGATTTTTTGGCACCAAAAGAAGCTCAGGAAGCAAAGAACAAGAGCAAGGCTTGTTATATACAGTACCAGACATACATGATGAAAAAAATTAAAAAAGAAGCACACAATTGATCCTGCTTTCAATCATGAATTGGGTTAATTGAAAAATCTATTTTAAGAAAATGCAGTAGCTCAATTTTTCTAAGAAGTATTGTATAAACATTTACTTAGATAATTACAATATTTAAATTCTTCAAAAAGTCTTGGAAAAGTGTCTGTATTTCAAGTCACCATATATACATTTCATGGGCAGATTTTTTTGATTGTGAGTGTCCCTAAGTCAAATTTTCTGCATTTTGGGATCTCACTGATGCATATACTCAGAAAATTATTGACAATAACTAATTTCATCTCACACCTATATAAACAATAAAACTGCTGGCATTTCAAAATTGTGCACAGGAAGAATAAAGTAAATAACATGAATAAATGGTTGATCCCAAAAAATTCTAAAAATTTCAACAAGATTCAATACAACTTCAAAATGTTTCTTTTAATTAGGAATAAAACTGAGAAATACAAAGGATTAATTTTCATGTTGCTTGTCAGCATTTTCATAATCAAGAATTTAATTTTTAACAATAAAAATGGCTGCCCCCATTTCAAAGCTTAAGATTCTTGCCCATATAGTACTGTATTACATATATACTTTGTACAGTAGTGAAGTTAATTACCTTCATGGGCTCTAATGGCTGTGTCAATAAGGTGGATAACATCAGTGGAATAGTCCAACACCATCCAGGCTTCAGGCAAGGCCATTTGCAAGTCCCAGAACACGCTTCTCGCAATAATCATCACCACGTTGTACAACACTGCTGCAGAAATAACTGCGAGCCACTGATGATGTCCAGCAATATATACACAATTTTGCGAATTTCCAGAGAAAAAAAAAACAATTAGTTAATGCTCATTCCTTTCATATGTAAAGCCTTCATTTTTTTTTAAACGGCTCACTTTGTAGTGATAATCCTTGGAAGTATCGATAATCCAACTCGAACGCCATTCTTTGCTTGACTGGAGGAAATTGCGCAAATTTGGCACCAATGTCCGCATTGCCAGAGCAAAATTGCGCGCTGTTGATGGTTTCATCCTTCCCCGATTTTCTTCCTGTTTTCAGAGTGCAACATAATTTTCAAGATTTACCCATCAATTATCTCGAATCGACATAGAAACAGAAAAACGATTAATTTGAAGGGAAATAAAAATAGGACGTGTCAATTGACACTTTTTTGTGAACAGTTTTGGAAATGAATTTATTTTTACCAACCTGCTGTGATGGCGATGACCCATCATCAATCTCCACTTGCAGAGCAAAAAGAGAATTATTTTTCCCATTGCTGTTTACTACTTTTTCAGCTTGACTGACTTTCGCCATGTTTTTGTTCATCAGCCAGTTTCAAGACCAGTCACAATAACAAGAGTCACAAACATTGTTATTGTTTGCTTTATCAGCTGAATTCAATTTTCTGCCAATGTCTATATAGAAGAACGAAATTGCAGGAAAGATTCATATTTTCTGTACATCTATTTGAGCATTGAGTATTTCCTCTTTGAAATGAAACCTGATCACTAAATTTTGTTTAATTCTTGTTTTTCATAATTTTCAGCTATTAAACTGGAAATTTCACAATTTTCTTCAACTGTCAGAAATAAAGGTAAAATATGCTTTAATAAAAATAATAATATATTTTCTTGAACATGATATTCTAGCAAGATCATGTTTTCTGGATAAAAAAAATATGTCATGAATAACTTCAACATTTCTGCAAGTTTCTTATATTTCAAAAACCCATCCCAAGACTGCAACTGATCCTGTTGTATAATAATATTACAGTATCAAGATAATATATATTATATTATTATATATTATTTATTAAATTATTTTAATATTATCATTAAGAAAGTATTTCTGACAAGAAATACTTTCTCACCAGTAAGAGAGAAGTGAATCAAAATACTAATAGTTGGAAAGGAAAAACTTCATCAGCCAGCAGGCTGTGGCCAGGGCAAAGACCTGCCACAGGTGTGGTACCTTGCAAGTTGGCCTCCCACAATTTTACTGTTGAGCAATTTGATGGTCAAATTTGAAGGGAGGTTCACTTGCAACACAACCCTTGCCACAAAATTTGACCTGCTTTGGTCACTTTTTTTCTGGTTTTGCACTGATATTTTCAAATCACACAAAATGTTTTGCAATTTGACCCTAGTTTGGCCACAGATTATAGGGCTGAATTGCAAGGTACCACCTGTATAACGTTGCTCTATTTTGAATGGTTTTGACTGGGACTGTTTCACCAGATCTTTTCAGGACATGTTTGTAATCAAACACAATCAATTGGAATTTTGCAATCACAAAGTACTCTTGCAAGGTCTGCACACAAAGATTGTTGATTCTCAACTAACTTGTTTTTTTGGTCAGAACTTGACCAGCAAAACTTCAAGATGCAAGGGATAAAGCTTGTCCTTGCAGAATTTCAGGTATTTTAGGAAATAGTCCATGGAGGACAATAATTCTCACAGAGAAGACTATGGGAACTTGAGGTCAGTTTTGGTTCCATATATGGGATTCCTGAGGAGATTAGTTCAAGTATTGCTAATCTCAAAACTTGTCTTTCTGAACATCCCATTTTCTTCTTGACAGTTATCCATATAAAATTTCAACTTGAAATTTACATTTTCCAAAAATTAATGTTCAGAACATTTTTCTGGAGATTTTAGGCTTCTTTTCCAACACACAGAAGGATTCCTTTACTAAACTACATCAAAAAATAGAAGCATACAATCAAGGATAATCACGCAAAAAAGAATCAAATCAGCAAAAAATGCAAGCACAGCAGGGAAATGTAGCAAGAAAATGACGACATTTGCCAATGGTATATAAGTGTCATTCATGCAAGAGATGACAGCACATACTAAAAGGTGTCGTGAATATCAGTGGAATAGACATTTGGG
>CAJPEX010000587.1:0-89604 GCA_905338405.1 Notodromas monacha
CTTATTGGACAACTGATGGGCCAGCTCTAATGCATAGGAGGGAAGGCATTTTTTATGTTGGTCTTTCAATTATTTCAATCATCACTCTTTTCCCATCAAGAGTGCTGAGTTTCCTTTTTTTTTTGCCCCTCTTGTTGGACATACTAACCTTTTCTCTCTGCAAAACTTGATCAAAACAGGCAAGATTACAACCAAGACCTTATAGAAACACAACACATGACACATTCAAACAAAAAAATTAATATTTTCACTCAAAGTTTGTAGGGAAGCAAGGGGTGTGTGACAGATGCACTCCCACCCTCCACACACACTATAATAATAGACTGAAGTCTGTTGGGTGGATTCAGTCCATTCATCCATTGGACAAGAGGCTATGAATGGGTATGAATGTATGATCAGCAAAGTTCATCCATTGATGACTCCTCCTCACTATTAAAGTGTAATTCTGTGAATGTGTTTTTTTCCATTACTATACTGTAATTTTTTTTCACTGTTCCTGAATTGGTTTTTAAATCATTGTTTATTTCGTTTTTAGTATTTTTTTCTCACAAATTTTTAGAAGAGTGACTAAAGATGTGATCCCTGGTACCCATTTGTACTGCAGGTTCATGACCTCAATATAGTTCACTTTTTGGAGGATATTTTTTTCCTGCCAGAGCTCTTGCTCCTGTAAGGTTTTACTGATGGGTTCTGAAGGCTTGGGGGTTCCTATACTATATTGGATCTAAATACTGCATGATGGGCAGTATTCACAGTGAAGATAATTTGTTAGAGTGTAGTATAATGAGCTTTAGCTGTGGCTTGTCAGCATTCATGAGGTTCACAAAATGTTCACACACATCATCCAATGATTGCTGACAGCACATTCCAAACTATATAAAAAATAATTAACTACTGTACATGATTTCTGATTCTGATATCACATAGAATTTATACCCCCATTTCCTCTCCCAAGGAAATATACATTCCCTAATGAACCTGCTGCTCACACATTTCTCAGATGTTAAAATTCGTCTCCATTACTGCATGTGTATATATAATGATGATCAATGCGTCAGCCTGCCAGCAAATCAAGTCGGGCGTCGTGGGCCTCATCGGGCCAGCTGACCCATTCCTGGGCTCCCACACGCACTCCATTTGCGTGGCCATGGGTGTGCCGCACCTCCAGGTCCGACCCTATCACGAATCCAGTGCCTCCATGGATGCGCATCGTAGCACAGGTTCGAATTCATATACTGTATATGATATCCCTTATTACAATATTACAGTTTGACTGTAATACCATATATGTAACTCATCCAGCAGAACCTCATCATCAATGACTCCTATGTGGACTTTTTTTTTCAAACCCTGTCTGAGTTCCATGGAGATTAATAAGTTGAATAAGCCTTTTAACTTGAAGAACTCCCCACCCCTCACCCTTCAAACTGCTCATAGCAATCAAATTTCTGGAATTTTTCTTTGTATGCAGTTGCCAAGATTGTTATGCCTGAAATTTGAAGAGAAGGCAGCAGCTTTAAAAAAATGAAAAGCAGGGATTATCAAGTTGTTCCCAAGTTTGGTTGAACAGGCGTTTTCAACATGTGAAGTTCCAAGGTTTCCTGTTTGAATTGGAAAAAATTGATAGGCTTTTATTGAACCAATTGAATGATGATGATAAACCATTCAGAATCAGTCAAACCTTCCAATAATGTTGAATTTTTGGACCCTGTCTGAAATCCCTTAAAAACTATGCGTATTATAAACCTTTTCTAAACTTATTAAAGACCTTATTCTAAAACTTATGTATCTCAAATTTCTGCATTTATTTTTGTCTCCACATTGACAACCTAACCAGATTCTTTTGATGCAAATTTGAAAAGAAGTCAGCATGGAGAAATAGAGAAGTGAAAACCATCGAGGGATTGTCAGTTTTTTTAAAATTTAATTCATGTGGCAGGCTAGGAGATTTTGAACATATATGGTGCCAAGGCTTCCTCTGGTTTCATTGAAAAAAAGTGAAGTAAATGTGATATACATGGTATTTTGAATCTATTCCTTTATGCATGCAGTTGAATCTCTATATGACTGAAACCACCCCATGTTGAATTTTCATGTACCTGTCTGCATTCCCCCAAAAAAAAAATGTATGATGAACCTCCCAAGCCCAAAACCTTTCCAATTATATAAGCTGAAGACTTTAGTTATGGAAGTTGATTTAACTTTTATAACTCAAATTTATTCATTACTTTTTGTCTTTATGCAGTATAGCCCACCTAACCAGATTCTTATGTTTCAAATTCGAAAATAAGTCAGCATGAAGAAATAGAGAAGAGAAAACCAATCCAGGGATTGTCATTTTTTCTTAATTTAATTCATGTGGCAGGCTATAGGAGATTTTGAACTTCTGCTGGGTGCCAAGGCTTCCTCTAGTTGTATTAAAAAAGTAAATTAAATGTGATATACATGGTATTTTGAATCTATTCCTTGATGCATGCAGTTGGATCTCTATATTAATGTACTCAAACCACCCCATGTTGAATTTTCATGGATCTATCTGAATTCCCCCAAAAACAAAATGTATGTTAAACCTCCCAAGCCCAAAACCTTTCCCCTTACACAGTATAACTGAAGACTTATTTAGTCATAGAAGTTGATTCAACTTTTGTAACAAATGAACAATTTATTGATTATAATAATTTATAACATCTTTTGTAAGAGTGGACAGTAAAAATGTGACTTGATGCTTTTCAAAAGAAAGTGAGGGACTAATTGAGTAAATAAGCAACCCAGAAGAATACTTATCCCTGCATGTCATCCCTTCCACCTGCTGGCCCCTTTATACAAATATAAGCTATCTATTTGAAGAGTATAGAGAGGTGAAGGAGAAAGGAATAAAAATGAAGCTATACAAATGCATGCGAATAGGTCTTACTTTTGTTATTTTCAATTGGCTTTATTGTCTCAAATTTTCCGTCTCAAATTGTCGGTATCCCGAATAATAAAGGAAATGCAATTTTTAAAAAATCGCAGCATTTCAAAGACCGATAAAAAACACAGACCTGATGGATATGTAATGAGTTCCCTTCACTTTCTATACCGCATGATTCATTTTCCCGTGCTGGGCTATAAAATATTCCGACCTGATTAATTGAAACAGGTCCCACGCCGTATGACGACGGATCCGGGTTCCGACCCCCGGCCCAGCCAGCAGTGAACCTGTACCCACCCAATGTCGTGTTGACCCGAGCCGTGACTGACCTCATGAGTTTCCTCAACTGGACCCAGGCAGCAGTGTTGTACGAGGACGATTTTGGTCAGTTCTATATACCTTTCACGTGCTGGTGAACAGAGCCTTCAATAACTGTGTACAGTATACTGTATAGTATCAGAGGTTTTTTTAAAAAAGACAGTATCACTCAAACGTTGTCATTATTTATTGAAGCACGAAAACAAAAGATGGATGATTCGAGAAAATTGCTGTAAACTACTGTGCTTGGAAGGAATATTTAATCAATTTTAATAAAAATTGCTAGTGGTAATTTTTTCACTTTTTGGCTGATCGATGGTTCTATTGGTGAATTAAAACAAATTGAGATTTGAAGAAATGCTGAGGCTGATGAAACATTTTTTCTTTTCATTTTTTGAGGCAAACCTCATTCGCTGGGTGTCTCATTGTTTCCTTGAGAAGCCCTCCAAGAGTGTACTCATATTATACACATTCCCCATGTATTATTCACAGGATATGATGGGAGACCGCATTCCCCACTTAAAAATAATGTGGAAAAAATAATATGGTCAAACCTAAATTTATAGTATTTCCATCATTTGTCCTGCTGGCACATTTTGTGGTCCTGAATTGAGGATATTATTCACTTACACATGGAAAGAAGGGTTTGTGAAGGGTTTATACTGTTTATAAAATATTGTAAGCTAGTTTACAGAATTGTTATGCCACATCGTCTGTTTTATAACGGAGGAACAATCTACAAGAAATAATTTAAAACTCAAAGGTACTGTACTGTAATCCTTTTTTCTTTTTTTTTTCACCGTGACAGGAGTCATGGTGAAGTTTTATCGAGCAACAAACGAATCTAGTTTCAATAATTGAATGATTAAAATTAATCGGCATTTACCAATGAATGTTACATCAAGGTCTCATCAAGTTCCAAGACCTTGGCCAACCCGAGGCTGGCACCCCGAACCTGGGTGTCGTCCGACGGCCGCCCGACATCTACCTGCGACAGGGAGTGCCGCCGTTTTACCGCTCCGCCCTCAAGGACATCAAAAACCGCCGCATCTTCAACATCGTCGTCGACACCAAGAGCCAGTACATGAATGGCTTCTTGCGAGCAGTGAGTTCCTTATTCTCCTGATGCTTTCATCATTCATATAATACATGCATTATTGGATCTGGATAATTATTCAATTACATTATTTTCCATTTATTGTTTAATTTTTCTGTGTTTTTTTCCCCCGTACGCCAGATTCTACAACTGCAAATGAACGACGACCGCTACCACTACGTGTTTACTTCTTTTGTGAGTCATTCATTTTCTTGAAAAGATGCATTTGAGCAAGGTATACATTTTATTGTTCAGTTTATATATATGTCCAGCAGTTCTAATAATTTTTGGACGCACAGACCTCATAAAAAAGAAGATTGTTTCCTCAGTGGAATTTAAAAAAAAACGAAGGCAATCAGGTGGTTATTATTGCAGCCAAAAATATTCATTCAAGTAAGCTCCTCATTGAATGCAAATTTCTATACTTTTGTGACTTGATTCATTTTTGGAGAATCACATTATAGTCGAAGTATTGCACAATATAATTTCAAATACATTATGTACAATCAGTGTAAATGAGTACAAAAATATTTTTTTCACAATAGTCAAAGTAGGCCTTGCAATATCACAATCCCTTTCATGTTTGAATACAGTTGATACATTTTTGCTTCAAAGAGTTCAAAATGGCTGCTGTGTGGTTTTGGTTGTGCAACCTGACCAATTTCTGTTACAGTGCTTCAAGTTATTCTGATTCTTTAAATACATGAATATTTATTTAAGCAAGATTTTTTGAAGGAAAAACATGTTACTATGAAAAAATTGGATGAGCCATAACATTTGCAGGATAGGTTTTTGGGTGCATTTAATGCCAACTAATTAAGGTCTGTGTCTTACACTCTTACTCAAATAAGAATGTGGTACTTGAGTAAATGGTGTAAGTGGCCCCAGCCTTACAGACCTCCCGCATAAGGGATTTTCGCCTAACAGACCAGCTTTGCAGGCAGGTTTTCCTCCCGCCCAACAGACAATATCTGCCAAACAGACTTCTATTGATTTAAAATTAGTGTTGACAATTGAAATTTTTAATTGTTTGTTATTATTGAATTTGTCTAAAGGACATTTTCATCTAACAGACTTGTCCATTGCACAAATTAAGTCTGTTAGATGGGGGTTGACTGTACAGTTAAACCTTGATAACTCAAACCGCCCTCAGTCAAATACTGTACCTTGTTATTTCAAAAATGTTTCATGGTTCAGTCTGAATGTCCTTATTGAAAACAATGCACTAAAAACCTCCATAAGTAGAAGAATTTCCTCATCAAATCTCATCCATAAGTTGAATTATCTGGGGGAATTTTGGTTATTATTTTATTGGGACAGGAAAGAGAAAAGAAACCAAAATGTAACTTGATGCATTTTTAAAGGAAGTGAAAGACTAACTTGAAAAATGAACCTTAGCATCCAAGTTGAATATCCTGTCAACTCATCCAAAAAGAAATTTAAGGTCCAGAATATCACATATTACAATTTGCTGTAATTATTCCTTTCCTGGCCCCAGCAACATGAATTCCTTTTTTTCCTAACTCATGAAAACCTGAATATAACTGGAATTTTCTGCTCTTTTGTTGGAGTTCAACTTCAAGAGGTTGTTTGACTGTTTTATTATGAAATATTTGAAAAAAAATGGCCCGAGTACTTCCATGATGCTATTTTAATGGGGCGAAAACAAATTAATGAATCAATCATTTATTTCCCACATCAGGATGTGGAGACATTTGATCTGGAGGACTTCAAGTACAACTATGTGAACATGACAGCATTCCGCCTGGTGGACAGTGGTGAGCGACATGTGCGCAACACATTGCGGGACATGGAGGAGTACCAGCCCTTTGGCAACCCTCTGCTCAATAGGACAGGCGTCATTGAGGCTGGCCCAGCCATGATATACGACAGCGTCTTTGTGTTGGCCCATGGGCTGCAGGCCATGTTCCTCACACACTCTCTGACAAGCAGTGCTGTTGGAGGCAACCCATTCACTGGACACAAGTGAGCACCATCACCTGCTGCTAATATGGGCAATTCATGTGCCACAAACTAATACATACATATATTCTGGTTTATTACTTGTTTCACACAATTCTCAAGTTATAGAGATTTAAAAAATCTGTGAGGTTATATATGATAAGAGTATATGAAAAAGGAAAAGGGCTCATCAGTCATCACTTATTCTTGTCACCATTGTTATAATTATCACTGCTGTTATAATCATCAGTTATTTATTCTTTGTTGGAATGTGCTGTAAATGAAAAATTTTTCAATTGAACAGAAGAATTCTTTGAAAGAATGTTGCTGTATTTTTTCTGCAAGCATACAGTTGATAATGAGTAAATGCTCTTATTCTAAGGCAATTTTTGTTCATTTTCTATGTACAGGTGATAATACTTGCAATTTGGCATCCTGCAATTCAACCATTCCACAATAATTCAACAGTATATAATTTGGTGGGAAGTCAACTTGCAATATGCAACCTCTTGCTCCACAATTTGACTTGCAGAGAGACTCATCAAAATGTCAAATTCAATGTAGAATACACCAAATTCGAAATTGCCTTGCAATTTGACCACTTCAAGATTCAAACCTCATATACCCAGCAATGGATGAGGGTCACATTTTGGGGCACACCACCTGTCCAGTATTTGCAACATCAGTGCTTGTTTTTTGGAAATTTAGGAAAGGAAAGGGATGAAATATGATTGTTCTATGTTAAATTTTCAATTTTTCCCTATTTGACAAAGAGTTTGAAAATTATGAAAATTACTTTTATAGCCTTTGTGATGTCAAAACATGTGAGAAAATCTCATCACAAAATAATTCCCCAAGTACCATGAATCTCATTATAGTACTCTTTTAAGGTTTTGACAGGCCCCTGCTGCTGGGAGTTTTCTGTTGTACATTTCTTTTACTGTATTGAAGGCGTCAACAGCAGCAACAACAACAAAAGCCCATGATGACAATGACAACGCTGCACTCAAATGCATCCTGTTGGGACAAGAGATCCTGGAACCTGGGCCATGAATTGTTCCGCCATGTTGATGGTGTCAAGTTTCATGGACTCACTGGACCCTTGGAGTTCAGTGGTGGCAAAAGAAAGGGTCTAAAATTTGACCTGCTCAAGCTGCGTCAGGAGAAGCTTGTCAAAGTGAGCAGCTTGTTTCCTTAATCTTCCTCAGTTTGGTCTTTCTAGCATAATAAGATGCTAATATTGGATGGTATAGCCAAAAAACTAGTGATTTTCATTGCAATCTTATGCTCAGAGTTGTTATGCCTCAGCTGAGGAAAATCACAAGTGAAAGAAAATGAGAAGAAATGAAAACAAATTAGTTGTTGGAAATTTTCTAGATGTAAGACATGAAACTCAACTGATGATTTAAAGGATGTTCATGAAGGACTTCACTGCTTCCATATGCCAGTCTTTCCAAACTCTGATCATGAGCACCATCCCCTAAATGAGTGCCAAAACTGTGAAAGTCCTGCCAATTTTCAACTCAAAATTTCCTGAGGCTGTCATCCTGGCTTATAATTCTGCTGCTATATCTGGCAACGAAATAAATGCATCATAATAAAATTTAATTTTAATGATTTTCACAAAGAAAGTGAGTTTCAGGACTCATTTGGAAAATGTTCCATTTGTCTGGGTGTTAGGAGGAAACCCAATACAGTATTTATTTTTCATCAGATAATTTCCACTGCTATTGTCTTTCCAGTATTTCATGAGAGATAAAAAAATAACAGACTTCATTGCTAATTTTGTTGATACATTATGCAGTAGAAAATTTTTTGAAGACTGGCATCAGTTCAACAATAATGGCTCTCACCTGTTGTCTCAGTTGGCCTCGCATTCGTTTGAAACCCTGCTTCATGAAACATATTTGATTGGCTCATATGTATCTCGATTGACAACACTTGACTGCTGCTGCAGGTCGGGGAATGGCGTGAAATAGCCGCCACAACCATGACGACCAGCACCAGTGGCGGCGGCGACGAGCAGCGCACATGGGCGCCAGGCATCACACTGACTGATGAAAATGTGTTTTATGAAGGCCGAGCCCCGAATGTCACACTGCGGGTCACTACAATTCTTGTAAGACAACTTATGCATAATCTAGCAGTTTTTTTTTCTTCCAATGTTCATATAGGTAGACCAGACGTGTATATATGGCAGTGGGGTTATTCTAGGCTATTGGGTGCCAACAACAAGCCTGTTTTCGAAAAGTCATCAAGCTAGCACATAACAGTGAGACCCCCACATGCGGACACCTCAACCTGTGGACAATTCAACATGGGGAAACTTATTTTACCATAAACAAATAATGAAAAAGGCTTGACATGAGGACACTGACTCGACATAGGGTATATTTTGTATTAAAATTGTAAATACATTTCAGGCCAAATTACAAGATACAGATATTTCAAACCCTAAAATTGGTGTATGAAAAGTTCTTGGGCATTTCTCTCACCAATTTACCATCCATTTAGCTAATTTAAAAAAATTACCTCCAGCAGAGAGGGACTTCCTTCTCTCTTTTTCACTTGAATATAATTTCTACAGAGAATGCCAACATTTCTATGTACTGTATACAGATGTATTAGTATTCAATTCCCCAAATGCCCATATTGTGTTGAAATGTATTGATTGGAACCAGTTTAAATTGGGAGACAATTTTTATTTTCATGGAATTATGGTGAGTATTTTGACCATAAAACACCAATTAAAAATTATATAATGTAACTGTGAGGGGAAATGAGACTTGACGTAGGGACATTTCGACTTAGGGACACTCTTTATGCACCAATTATGTCCGCATCTTGGTTAACTCACTGTAAACCTCTCCATGAGCCAAAATTATTTTTCAAGTCTTAGTGTAAATTCTCTTAGAAAAAAAAATGCATTTTTGAAAACCTCTTCAACTGCATGGATGAAAGGCTTTCCCCCTGCTAAAAACTCCATAGTATACATTTTGTAAATGGAGGCCTTTTGTCTATTATTTTTTTTTGATTCAGGAAATATGATTTGTAATTTGATGAGTTTTGAAAGGAAGTGAACAAGTAATTGTGCAAATGAACCTTTGCATCCAAGGTCATCATTGTGTCAACTCATTCATCAAGAATAGCAATTTAAAGCCCAGAATATTTTACCAACAATTACAATTTCCTGTGATTCTTTTGTATTTCTCCCAAGAAAAATGCTTGTTTCCATAATTCAAAACATCTCCAACTTAAATGTTCTTGTTGGTTATTGCATGACAATTCTATTCACTTTTTCTCTCTGTTAGCAAAGCACAGTACTGTACAGTACTTGGGTATGCTTTTTCTTCTTTTTGCACAAAGGAATTTATTCGCTCCACTGTAAATTCTGAGTTGATGGTCTTTATAAAATTTCATTAATAAAAAAAAACTAAATTATCGAGGGATTTATTTTGGAAAAATCAATGCTTCTGTAAACTGCGAAATTTTCCAGCTGTAACAGAAACAGTGCCGCATTAATAATATCGATGAATGAGTGAATTTTCGGGAAATTCTGAAATTGTTTAGCACGAAATTTAAATTGAGGAAGTACATAAGCTCTTAGCGTTCGGTACACGTAGATCGTGCTGCATTATTGACCCTTTGATCCTTTGATTGATTGATTGATTGATTGAAGGAAGTGCCATATGTGATGCTGGAAGACGACCACATGAACCGGACAGGGAATGCCCGTTACAAGGGCTTCTGCGTCGACCTGCTCAAGCTCATCTCCAAGCTGCAGGGTTTTGACTACAAGATCCAGCTGGTCAAGGATGACAAATACGGGGTCTTCCACCTCGAGACCAAGGAGTGGGATGGCATCGTCAACGAGCTCATCCAAGGGGTATGTATACCTGTGTATGTGAGGCTTATTATTCAGTACGGTGTGAGATCCCCACCTCGACCTGCGGACAATTCCACATAGGGACACTTATTTTTCCCAGAAAAAATTAATGAAAAAGGCCCGACATGAGGACACTGACACAACATGGGGACATTTTGTGATAAAATTGTAAATACATTTCAGGCCAAATGAAAAGAAATAGACATTATGGTAATTTATGAAATCTTGTTAAGTTTCAGAAGAAAAATAGAAATAGAAATAGATAAGATAACCATAAAATTGCATAACCATAAAATTGATGCAAGAAAAGTTCTTGGGCATTTTCCCCACCAATTTACCATCCATTTAGCTAATTTTAAAAAATTACCTCCAGCATATAGACAAAGGACTTTGATTTTTTTTCACTTGGATGTTATTTTTGTAGATGCCAACATTTAAATTTACAGTACTGTTCAGAAATACACTATTCAATACTCCAAATGTTCTTATTGAGTTGAAAATGTATTCAATAATTCAAATTCAAGTGGCAAACAATATTTTTCAGGGAATTCTGAAGAATATTTCTCCTATAAAACACCAATTAAAAATTAAATAATCTAAGTCTATGGGAAAACAAGACTCAACTTAGGTATGATTCAACTTAGGGACACTCTTGATGTACCAATTATGTCTGCATTTTGGGGTCTCCCTGATATACAGTGAGACCCCTATGAGATGTGGATGTATAATTGGTTCATCAGCAAGTGTGTTCCCAAGTTGAAATGCCCCCAAGTTGAGTCTTGTTTTCCCATAGACTTATACAGTGTTACATAAATTTTAATTTGTGTTTTATAGAAGAAATAGTCATCAAAATTTGATTTAAAAGACTTTTTGCCAGTTGAAATTGATTCAGTGATCACCTTTCAACTCAATAGCAACATTTTGAGATTTGAATACTGTACCTCTGTTCAGTAAATGAAAATTTTGGCAATTGTAAAACTGACATTCAATTCACAAATAGAGAAGGAAGTCCCTCTATGCTGGAGGTAATTTTTTTTAATTAGCTGAATGAATGGGAAAATGATGGGGGAAATATCTAAGAACTTTTCTTGCATGGATCTTGGGATTGGAAATACAGTATCTGTTTTGTACACAATCAAGCCTGATAAAAGTAATTTTTCCCAATACTTATTGGTGAGTTTATCATGCAATGTCCTCATGTTGAGTCAGTGTCCACATGTTGGGACTTTTTAATGCATTTCCTATATTGGTAAATAAATTTCCGTTTGTCAAATTGTCTGCATGTCAAGGTGTCTGCATGTGGGGGTTTCACTGCACTGAATAATCTTGTCCTTTACATGGCACACTTTTGGGGAACTTCAGAAAAAAATATGCTTTACAGTACTTTAGAATACTGTATTTTGTAAAAAAAAAATCAAAATTAATGATTTAAAAAAGCAAGATTGTCATAACATTTGATATTTGCAGGGCTTTTTGCTGCTGGGACTCGAGGAAAAGCTTCTTATATAATGAAAAATTTATTGTAATGGTATTAGTTGCAACAAGATTTCACTGTGCATTGAAGGATGATAAAAATGTAAACTGAACAAGATTTCCAATGGTGTCTCCAGCATTAATTGCGAGAAATATCCATGTAAGTATCGTCTACTTGAGTACCACCCACCCTCACACCGAGATTTTTCATTTTTCATGTAAAATTTAAAAATACCATCTCTGAAGAAGATGTGCATCTTAGTTTTCAGTTACGAAGATCCATCATACTTTAATTAATACATGGGGCAATAATCTGCATGCAAGCCCACTAAGACTTTAAATTCAATGCCAAGTTTTTTGTCTCATGCAAAATAAAGAAGGTAACTTAAAAAAATGTTAATGTGGGGAACAATTAAGAAATTTTCATAATTGACAGTCACTGGAAAACTTGCACTTGACTTTGATGGACACCTCATTTTTGGCCCAGGTTTCTTGAAAAAGGTGCACACGGTACTTCCATAAATGCAGTAGATGGTGTACCTTGAAATTTGACTTCCCACAATTCAACCATCCTGCAATTTGACAGTCAAATTTTCAGCAAAGATTAACTTGCAATTTGACCTTTGTCCCAAAATTCTACCTGCTTTGCCCACTTTTTGTATTTTTTGTGCTGATATTTTTCAATGTTATGAAGTTTCTCACAAATTGACCGCTTTGCAATTCAACCCTAGCCTGGCAATTGATTAGGTTCAAGTTGCAAGGTATATCCCCTGAAGTTGGAAAAAGTTAAAAACTTTGCTATGTGATGATTTTTCTCCCCAGAATAGTGAATGGATAAAAAAGGGAAATGGTTGCACATTTTTAATGTTTCTCTGAAATTCTCTGCTCAGTTATTATGTTGCATAATGTTTATGCTGGTGTTCAGGTGTTCAAACATTCAGTTTTCTGCCTAGAGATCTATTCTATATGGTGTACACACAATAATAAAGTACCAGCATGCACACAATTTTTTTCTGCAAAAGGCAAAATGTTGTTGTACACATGTAAAAAAAAGTATGAAAGCAGTGGTGCTAGTCATAAGGGAGACTTTGAAGGAGAAAATAAGAACCATTATATTATGCTTGGTATTTATTGTGCCATACTGCTTCAAGTTATTATGATTATTTACACAATTACTGTATTTAGTTGAACGTGATTATTAGAAGAAGAGAAATTGGTTGGAAATCAGCAATCATTTTGGGGTGTAACATATTCAGGAACATGGGTTTCAAGCAGATTCTATGCCAAAAAAACTGAGATGGAAGTGCCATCATGTGCCATCATCTTACTTGATGGCACATGATACTTCAGTATAAATACCATGTTCTGCTGAGCACTCATGTATGACCCGAGTGTCTTATTTGAGCTAATTACATGTCTAAATATCTGTTGATTTATTCTTTTGCCTATATCTCATTGTGCAGGAGGCAGACCTGGCTGTGGCAGCCATGACAATCACTCATGCAAGAGAAAATGTCATTGACTTCACAAAGCCATTCATGAACCTTGGCATATCCATCCTCTTCAAGGTATTGTTTGATCATCAATCAGTTGTGTGAGTGTGTCACAACCTTCTCAGAATAATTGAAATGGAAGTAATTGTCATCTTCCATGAGGTATCAGCAGGATTTGTCCATACAAAACTCCAAGTGTATATACTGTAGTGCATTTTAATGAAAGACCCACTCTGTCAACAAAAATTCTTCAGTGAAAAAAATGTGGCTCAGGCAGTGCCATTTTTATAGAGGTTTTGAGGGAGGATGAAATCTTGCTGTTTAGGGAGGTTCATAACACATGCTTTTGAAATGAGTTCAGACAGGGGGGCTTTACAAAATTTGACAAGGGAAGTTTAAATTTTTAGGAAGATCTCTCTGCTGCTGCTGCCTCATTGAAAAAGTGAATTTTTCATATCTCAATTACTGCATCTTTGTCTGATGAGACAAGGTTGATAAATAGTGAAAAATTTGCATGCATTGCTGTGTTTCTTAATTTTTTCTCCTTTGTCTCTTTTCTTTTCTTCTTTGGTTACTGCTGGATAATTGCATGATGGTTTGGTGTCTGCTTCATGCTGGTGCTGGTGTTTATAACCTCTGATGGATGGTCATCATAACTGTCCATGATTTCTGTATACTGGATGCATGCATTTTTAATGCAAATTCATACATTTGAACCCCACATGTGATGGATGCATTCTGCTGATGGTGACATCTTGTGCATGCTGGACTTTGTCTCCATATGTCCTGCGCCATGTGTACATACTATACTGTATTACATCATGGTTTGGTATACTATACCCTATGCGTACAACTAACTGCCCATGATGGTATATATATACCATATGAAAAAGATCCCATCGTCGTCTCAGGTGCCAACGAGTCAACCAACGCGGCTCTTTTCCTTCATGAATCCGCTGGCCATTGAGATCTGGCTCTACATCATGGCGGCCTACGTGCTCGTGTCCTTCACCATGTTCGTCATGGCTCGCTTCTCACCATACGAATGGAACAATCCGCATCCGTGTCGCTCTGACGTCGACGTCGTCGAGAACCAGTTCTCGGTGTCCAATTCCTTCTGGTTCATCACTGGCACACTGCTCAAGCAGACTTCTGGCTTGTCCCCCAGGGTGAGTGCATGCTGGGTAAAAATAGAGTGAGATGTGGATGTAATTGGTGCATGAAGAATGTCCCTAAGTTGAGTCTCATTTTAGTCTCCCTTAGACTTAAATTATATAATTTTTAATTGGTGTTTTATGGACAAAAATACTCACCATAATTCCATGAAAATAAAAAAATTGTCTCCCAATTTAAACTGATTCAAACAATATATATTTCAACACAATATGGACATTTGGGGAATTGATTACTGCTACTGTACCTCTGTACAGTACATAGAAATGTTGTCATTTTCTGTACAAATTACATTCAAGTGAAAAAGAGAGAAGGAAGTCCCTCTATTCTGGATGTAATTTTTTTAAATCAGCTAAATGGATGGTAAATTGGTGAGAGAAATACTCAAGAACTTTTCTTACATCAATTTTAGTGTTGGATATATCTGTTTCTTGTAATTTGGCCTGTCACTTATTTGTAATTTCATCCCAAAATGTCCCTGTATATGTTGAGTCAGTATCCTTATGTTGGGCCTTTTTTTATTAATTTTTTTATGGGGAAATAAGTGTCCCTGTGTCAAATTGTCTGCATTTTGAGGTGTCCGCTTGCACAGGTCTCACTGTGTATATAATGAATGAATAATGGCAATACTGCAGTATATTTACAGCACCATCTTTATCTGATGTGTATATATGTACAACATGATGTTATTCAAGATAAAATACGCATAAATTGAAAGAGAAAACACATGTAATACCCATGCTCCAAATACACAGTACCTCAGAGCTTGAATTTATTCATTTTGAATGTTTATCTTATAATAAGGCACCCTCTAACAGTCTAACTGACCTAAAAATTTTTGTAAACAAGCTTATTTTTCCTCTTATGGAAACCTTGAACTGGACCTATCTCTCAAACAATACCCTGGATCTAGTGCCAGTCTTGCATAGTGCTACAAAATTTACCAGGTTAAACGGTGGCACTAAAGTGTGGTTTCACTGTACAGTACTGTATTTGCTATATCAGTGCAACTCAACATGGGTACCATCACTGGTGTCTAGAATGTTTTTCCTGGTCTGCCACAGGAAGTACTCTTCATCATAATGCATTCATTGAAAGTAACAGTGACGTTTGTTATCTTTATGTGAAATTTTGGAAAGACAGTGGCAGTTGAAATTATCCAATGCAAAATAAAAGTGGGCTTTTCTCCTATGATATTTCTTCAGGAAAATGTGTGCCTGCTGAAATAAATTACCCTACTTGTTCATTCTGATAAACCTTTTTTGAAGCTCACTTTTTAATTTTTGAAGACATTCCACTGATAAGCCAGCACTTCATTGGTCCTTTAAATAATTTTTGCAAAAACGCATACACTTTTTAAATATGTGCCAAAAAGTATTTCAAACAAAAAAATTTTTCACTCGAAAATGTTACAAAACTGTGCTGGTCCGCAAAAAATTATACGGAAATTTGCTGGTCCGCCATGCACAGCCCAAAAAGGTTGGGGAATGTTGTGTTCTAAAGTTGAACCTTTCTAAGTCAAATTTCTAAAGACCACAGAAAAGCTTTTGACTTTGGGAGGTTTTGACTGATGAAGGTTTGAAGTTATGGAGGTTTTGAGTCGGGAAATAGGCATTTTTGTGAGAAAAGGGAAGAAGTACCAGAAATTGTAACTGGTATAGGAATATTGGCCTTAAATCGATTCATACATGAGTTGACAGGATGCTGACCTTGGACACGTCAAAGGTTCATTTGCCAAATTAGCCTTTCACTTCCATTCAAAACACAGCACAGTCTGATTTTATTTATTTTTTTTTGTGTGGGAAGAAAATAATAACCAAAGTGCCTCAGAAAATTTGAGTTTGATATAGAAAAACACTTTGGGTTAAGGAGGTTTTTAATGGAATTCAGATGGGGACTTGAAAAAAAAATTGAGTTAGGAATTAAGGTATTTATGACGTAGGGAGGGTTGACTTGGCAAAGGTTCAACTGTATACAGTAGTATCATGGATGATGATGGTTCAACAGGCAGCTTCCACTCGGATTGTCGGCGCCATCTGGTGGTTCTTCACCCTCATCATCATCTCATCATACACAGCCAATCTAGCTGCTTTCCTCACAGTTGAGCGCATGATCACGCCGATCGAAAGTGCCGAGGACCTCGCCGAGCAGGACAATATCGACTACGGAACACTCTACGGAGGCTCAACCATGACCTTTTTCAGGGTATATAATCACATTTCATTGATTTATATGATGGTATACTTTGGCCTGACAATGGTTTGCCAGCTGTGTATAAAGGGAATACCTATATACAATACAACGCAAATTTCACATTTTGAAAATTTTCATTTGTTTTACCCATTAATATACCTTTCCTGCATTTCAGATCATGGTTAAAACAAAACCAAAAATTCCCTTTTTTTTAAAGCTAGCCTGGTAAATTTTTAGCACCCTATAGCTGTGACCTGGGGCATCCTGGAGAACTTGCTATAACTGGAAAGTTTTCACTAATCATCATGCAGTAAATTCAAATACTTTTTTGAAAATCTGAAAAAATTCCAGGACCTTGTAACATATCATTGGATGAGTCATGGCTTTTTTTCTTGAAATCTCACCTCCTCTTGTTGTTTAACACCTATGTTTTACAGTGCAGAGAATAGTTCTCTTTGATGATGCTAACTTTTATTGAGATAACCAACAATATTGATGTAGACTTATCATTTATATCATCTTAGCTTTTCTCCCTTTTGAGTACTAAGGTAAAATAAAGTAGACTTGCAATCTCTTTCAGACTTTCTTTATTTTTTCTTCATATAATACAACTCTGCAAAAATAATGCTACTGTGTATACTCTCTGCTCCTTAAACATTGTTTTGAGTCTTTAAATTTCAGAGCAAGGATTTGGGTCCTTTCATTAATTTGGGGAGTCTTTTTGAGGTCAAGGGAATGACTGCAACATTAAGATGCTGGGAATACCACAACAGTGTTTTTGAAGCTACGTAATATTTGAGCAGCACAACAGCGCCTTATACATTACAGACTGATATGAGATCCTGCAGATATGTAATAAAGAGAACCAAGGTTGTGCTGCCATCCTGCCATTAATGATGAGCAAGTATGGACCAAGACTAAACCCAGCAAGAGCTCAGGAAAGTTCAAACATGTCCCCTAGGAAATTAGCACACTCACAACACTCTGAAAAGGGATGGTGGATTAACATTTTAATTCTGATGCCTGAATAACCTTGTCATTCCTATACAGGTGGTACCTTGCAATTTGATCTCTTGCAATTTGACTGTCCTGCAATTTGATTGTCCTGCAATTTGATTGTCTTGCAATTTGATTGTCCTGCAATTTGATTGTCCTGCAATTTGATGGTTCCATTTTCTTGGAGTTTGAATCACAATTCAACCTCTTTCCCAAAATCAACCTGTTTCAGCTTCTTTTCTATGACTTTTGTGCTGTTTGCCCTTCATTTTACAGTGTCTTACAATTTGGCCATTTTGAAATTTGAACCTTGCCCAGCAATGGATTTGGGTAGAATTGCAGGGCACCACCTGTACCAGACTAACATTTTCAAGCATCTCATCCTGCTGGAACCAATTTGTAAAAAGATCTTCCCACACTCAACAACTGGAATTAAATATGGAATATATGGAATAAGGTTAGGATAGGTTACATTATTTATGGAATAAATTTATGTTGTTTCCATATTCAAATGCATTCTTCTGTTTATTTGAGTTCCTTCTTTGCTTGATAATTCCAGTTATGAAGGGTGGTAAGATTTTTTTAAAAGTTGGTTCCAGCAGGAGAGGCTTGCCAATAACATCATTCCAGTATCAGAATTACCACAGTAATCCAGCCACTCTCTGAAAAAGTCAGTGGTCTCATCCAACACTAGTACAAGTGGTACCTAGAAATTTGACCTCCTGAAATTTGACAGTAAAATTTGCAGGGAGGTTGACTTACAGTTTGACCTCTGCCCCAGAATTTGACCTGATTTGGCCACTTTTTAACATTTTTCTGCTGATATTTCTCAATTTTAAAAATTGTCTCGCAATTTGACTTCTTTGCAATTTGATCCTAGTCATGGCAATTAATGGATTTGGGTTGAATTCCAAGGTACCACTTTTGCATGCACAGGACCATATGTATCCTCAGCAAATGCTGGTTTGTTATACTGCACCCCTGCATATACAGTGAGACCCGTAGATGCGGACATGATTGGTGCATCAAGAGTGTCCCTAAGTTGAATTGTCCCTATAAGTTGAGTCTTGATTTCCCATAGACTTACAATATATAATTTTTAATTGGTGTTTTATGGGAGAAATATTCTTCAGAATTCCCTGAAAAAAATTGTTTGCCACTTGAATTTGAATTATTGAATACATTTTCAACNTGTTTTATGGACAAAATACTCACCCATACATAATTTCCATGAAAATAGAAAATTGTCTCCCAATTTAAACTGATTCAATCAATATATTTAAACACAATATAAGAACATTTGGAGCATTGAATAGTGTATCTCTGTACTGCTGTACATTGAAATATTTGCATCTACAAAAATAACATTCAAGTGAAAAAAGTAGAAGTCCCTCTATGCTGGAAGTAATTTTTTATATCAGCTAAAGGGACGGTAAATTGGTGAGAGAAATGCCCAAGAACTTTTCTTACGTCAATCTTAGGGTTGGAAATATCTGTTCTTGTAATTTGGCCTGAGTATTGCTAGCTGTGTATTTGCAAGTTAATCACAAAATGTGCCTATGTTGAGTCAGTGTCCTCATGTTGGGCCTTTTTTATTAAATTTTTCTGGGGAAATAAGTGTCCCTATGTTGAATTGTCCGTAGGTCAAGGTCTCCGCATGTGAGGGTCCCACTGTACATCTGCTAATTGTATATCCAAGATTCATCTGAGGTCCAAATGACTGTTTTTATTCTAAAAATATATTCATAAATCTTATGTACTTGAATTGCTGGATAGGATGCACAGTTGCCAACGTACCAGAAGATGTGGACCTTCATGAACTCTCGCAAGACCAGCGCATTCGTCAACACCTACGAAGAGGGCATCAAGCGGGTACTCAAGGGAAACTATGCGTTTCTCATGGAGTCAACAACCCTGGACTACATTGTGCAACGCAATTGCAACCTCACGCAAATCGGCGGGCTGCTTGATTCCAAGGGCTATGGCATTGCGACACCAAGAAGTGAGTTACAAGGATGAGTGAGTTATATAGAGCAAAACATGATAGGGACAGCAGCAAGGCCATCGAATTTTGGGCAAAAAATTGGGCGCTTTTTTGAATTATGGGCACAATTATTTGTACCAGCTATATAAGTATAATGGAAAGTTCCTTCATGAAAAAATGTAATCAATGAACTGAATCATATACTGGGATTGACTATATACTGCTGTATATGCAGTTGATGTGTTAATGAGCTAAAAAGAAGACAATTCCAAAAATGTTATAGCACTTTGATTTTTATGAGTAAAACTGAAAGGGTCCTGTAAAAATTATACTTGGATGAAACCCCACTAATTACTTAGCTTTCAAGTTTGAAAAACTAAAATTTTTCTGAAAATAGAAATAAATAATTTCAGGATATGATCATCTATATGGGCCTCACACTGATGAATACATATAATTTGACTTATAATGCTGAGGTTGGAGGCAAGGGATATTTCCCCCCATTTTCAGTCACTCAATTCCCCTTGAAAAGCATTGTTCCATTTTTACCACTGTTCCCTTTCCTGTGTATCCAAAAAAATGCCACAATAAAGGGCCTCCAGAAATTTGAGTCATAGAAAGTGTGAGGAGGAAAGTCTTCAAGTTGCAAGTTTCTTCTAGTATCTATGAATTGTTTTTCAAGGAATTCAGAAAGAGTTTTTAAAATTCAGCTCAGGAAGATTAAAGTTGACCATCAGGTCCAACTGCATGCCTCAAGAAATGGTGCCAATGTGGGACTCAATTGTGGCAACCAAAGTACAGGTATACTGTGTGAAAAATGTAATTGAAGAGGGTATTTTTTTAGCCTGGATATCAAAGTTGTATTCTAAGTACTAATTGTACATTGTTGTACCAATTACTGTATACTCATTGTCTGAAATACAGTATTTCTTGGATGTTCTATGCAAATAGGCTCCCCCTGGAGAGACAGGATCTCACTTGCAATCCTTGAGCTTCAGGAGAAGGGCACAATCCAGATGCTCTTCAACAAGTGGTGGAAGAACACAGGTGACACCTGCCACAGGGATGACAAGAACAAGGACTCCAAGGCAAATGCCTTGGGCAAGTCCAACATAGGTGATGAAAATTTTGTTTACATACATTCAAACCTTGGTTTAGTGTCATAATTTGTCCTGGCATATTTTGTGGTACTGTAATCAAGAGTGGTGTTAATATGAGGGTATTGTATGAGAGGATAAGGTTAGATTGTGTGCTTCTAGATGAGTACTGTATAGGCAAATTAAGCATTGTTCACAGAATTTTCAGGCAACCTAGTTTGTTTTACAAGAGAGGGAGCAAACTTTTTTTTCAGACTTTATCCTGCCTATAGTAAAAGAGCAGAGCTGTTTCTTTAAAAATTCTTTGTGTTTCATCAGTTTTATTTCAAGTGTCATCATGTAGGAATCATGTTTCAAAAAATCCCCAACTTCATGCATCCAGTTTTCAATAAAGGAAGGTGCCATATGCAACAAGAAAATTAGTTAAATTACAGTATACTTTTTAACAATGTAAAATTAGAAATATAATTGCAAAAATTATGCAGAGCTCTTTTAGTTTGGGCATGTGATATCCCCATGAAAGAAGCTCAATTTCTTCCATTTTTTTTCCAAATTTCCTCTATGATAAGGATTTTTTGTTTCACTGAAAGTGAGTTATTGGCACTTGATTATGGTATCCATTCAATACTCCAGGGATAAATTTGTGGCACCATATATGATGGTAGCACTATAATTAAAGTGCACTAAATTGACAGTTAATTCAAGTCATATTTTTGCAACATTTAACCAATTTTTGACACATGCAGGTGGAGTCTTTGTTGTCCTTCTCTCTGGGCTGGCGCTTTCACTTATTGTTGCACTCCTGGAGTTCTGCTGGGTTTCCAAGAAGAATGCTGAGTCTACCAAGGTACAGTATTTTATCAATTTATGGCACTGTGATGTACTTGTGTGTATGACGAATTTTAAAACTGGAGTATGAAAGGTTTTTTTCTGGTTTACATTCTGAATAGAAATTTTCAAATATGAAATAATAAATTCCTGTCAATAATTTCTATAATCAGTCTACTGAGAAATCCTTTTTGAGCTCTGGATTAACAAGATAATACAGCCTGAGTCCCACTATTATAGATAAACCTAAAGCAATAATACTGGTGGTACCTTGCAATTCAACCCTAATATATGTTGCTGGACTAGGGTTGAATTGCAAATCGGTCAAATTGTGAAATACTCTCTGAAATTCAAAAATTCAAGTAGAGTATAAAAATTCAAAAAAGGGCCAAAGCTGGTTGAATTGTGGGACAAGGGCCAAATTGCAAGTCAACCTCCTTGCAAATTTGAAAATTGAATTCTTGGACAGTCAAATTGTGGGAAGTTGAATTGCAAGGTACAACCTGTATGAAATTTGATGCAGTGAAAATCTTGTTACAACTGCTGTAACCCCCAGGGGATAGAGGAAAATTGTGTTACTGTGAAGGATACGTTTTAATGAGATTCTCGCTTCTTTGAGCGTGAAGGGCTGACATTTTCTAGGAAATGGATTTTGTAATGCTTCAAATGTACTGCACTTCCACATCAAATATGAGAAGAATGGCCATCATGAACAACTTCTTTTGATGAAATAATGGAGAAAATTCAAGATATAAAATACAACTTTTTTGTTCTTAATTTCCCTAAGAATATATTAATCTTACTAAACAATAGGCTGAAACAAACAGAAAATATATTTTACTCACAGTATAAGAAAACATTCAATCTTTTACCATTTGTATTATGTTCCATGTACAGCTGAAACATAACTTGATCCCTTCAAGCATACTTCCTTTTCTAATAATGAGCCATTTCTGAATTTCAAAATATACAGTGGTTAACTACATCAATTTTCATCAGAGCTTCATACTTTCTTTAATGCTAAATTTTCTGCACAGAAAGATTAAAAGTTTTTTCAAGCATGCACAAACTGGGAATCAGGATATTTACCATTTTTGTCACATTTTTTTATGGCCCATGCATATATACAGCATCCATATAAAATAAATACAGTGGGGTATCAGCTTATGAACTTAATTGGTTCCTGAACAAAGTTTGTTAGCCAAATACTTTGTAAGCCAAATCACATTTTCTCTGAAGAAAGTGAAGGAATAATTTTAATTGGTTCCAGAACCTTGAAAATGCTCATGAAATTCAAGAAAATGCAACCTAAAAAATATTTTCTGGCCTAAAATGCATGAAATTTCCCCAAGACAATATACAAGAAATAATCCATTGAAGAGAAACTTTAATGTGAGTTTCTCCAGAGGCTTCTTCTTGAAAATTTTAAATGTAGCACCTTAAACTTATTCACAGACCAAGGACTTTAACTGGAAAATGTTGATGCTAAAAAGCTGTTGAATTGAAAACCCAATATAAAATGGAAAAAATGGTGATCAAGAATTGGTCACTGAACTTTTGAGACAGTCTTAGGTGAATTAATGAATAAGTTCAAGGATTAATCCCAAGATTAGGCTTAAGAAATCTTTTTTTAGACCCAGCATGAGCATTTGGAGAACTCAAAGTTGGTAAGCCAAGTCAGCATGGTTTGTAAGCTGGAGCAGCTGAGGCGAAAAAAAAAGTTTGTTAGCTGAAAAGCTTGTATAAGCCTAGACCCAACTTTACTGTGATTACAGATTTACAGAGGAAAATTAGTTGGCTTTAACAATTTTTTTTTATAACTTATTGATGGTTTATGGAGAATTTGCATGATGATGGGAATCCAAGAATATAATTCCGTATATAGCATCAAGCAATTCGTTGTATAACGAACGAGATTCGTTATTTTAACGGATCTTTTTTCTGCTGCACGCGTGTTTTTACTCTCTTAATTATTCATTCAACACTCCGCCGTAATTTCGTAATTGTGCTTTGTTCCCCCCGAAGCAACCGATGTGTCGAGAAATGATGTCCGAGCTCAAGTTCGCTATGCGATGCTCGGCTTCTCGTCAGCGCCCAACATTGCATCGCACCTGTTCCCGGTGTCTGCCGACGTCCACGTATGTGCCGGCCTCTCTCGACCCACAACAGGTCAGCCTCAAAATCACAGTGGCATTTTTATTTATTGCCTATTACAGTATACAGTGCAGTGAGACCCCGAGATGCAGACGTAATCGGGGCATCAAGAGTGTCCCCAAGTCGAGTCTCATTTTCCCTTAGACTTATACATTATGTAATTTTTCATTGGTGTTTTATGGACAAAATACTCACCCATACATAATTTCCATGAAAATAGAAAATTGTCTCCCAATTTAAACTGATTCAATCAATATATTTAAACACAATATATGGACATTTGGGGAATTGAAAACTGCGACATCTGTACAGTACATAGAAATGTTGGCATTCTCTGTAAAAATTACATTCAAGTGAAAAAGAGAGTAGGAAGATCCATATATGCTGGAGGTAATTTTTTTCAAATCAGCTAAATGGATGGTTAATTGGTGAGAGAAATGCCCAAAAACTTTTCTTACATCAATTTTAGGGTTGGAAATATTTGTTTCTTGTAATTTGGCCTGAAGTGTATTTGCAATTTAGTCACAAAATGTCCCTATATGTTGAGTCAATTTCCTCATGTTGGGCCTTTTTATTAATTTTTTATGGGAAAATGAGTGTACCTATGCCAAATTGTCTGCACGTTGAGGTGTCCGCACGTGGGGGCCTCACTATACTTCTTTTTATTTTTCAAGGAGAAAATTGAATTTGAAACAAGCATTATTATTGTAGGCATCCAGATGCCAAAGACAAATTGCCATGTTTATATATATTCAAGTATATATATATATATATATATGAGCACCTTTATCTCAAAATTAAGGGGGGGATTGGATATTTATGAATTTAAATTTTTCAAAAAGTTTAAAAGTTTAGGCTTGCATTATATTTTATTTTGATGGGAAATTTTGGACAAACTTAACAGCAATAAGGAAAGAATTTTGAAGAAAACACCTTCTTTCATGGAAATGCTTGCTGGAAATTTCTTGAACTCAAGATTAATTCATGTCCAAATGCAATTTTGGGTGGTCTTCATTATTCAGGGATAACGTATGTAACAAAGTTTAACTAAAACTCCCCAAGCAGTATATTATTGGAACCTATTTTGCAACAAGTTGTCAAGTTAATGGTTTTAGGTAGGGACACTTCCAGACACAGGAAATTTGTGAGCGAAAATTTTAGAGACTGGGGCAATTGGAGACATGGACATTTAGAGATAGGGACAATTTGAGAGAGTCCCAAAGTAACACTGCACATACACGTTCTTTTTTCTTTATATTTTACACATAATTATCTGGTTTTCCCAAGATTGTTTGTGAAGAATCTTGAAGACTTGTATAATTTTATTGGGGAATTATATTCTTTTGATAATGAAAATATGTCAAGTATGCTTTTTTTTAGAAATATTGCATAACAATACTTGAGTACTGTAGATTGTTTTCTATACAAAGCATTATATGTGTATTACAGTATACATATTACAATGGATCATATAAGGGAGGAATGAAAGCAAGGAAATGCATCTGCCTCAAATAGTCCTTGTCTCAAAATTCTCCCTGTCTCCAAATGTACCTGTCTCAAATTATCCTTATGTCCAAAAGTTTCTGTCTTCAATTGTCCCTGTCTCCAAAATTTTCTGTTTCAAATTAGCCCTGTCTCAAATTGGTCCTGTCTCCAATTGTCTTTTGTAATTTTCGTTTGATCCATATTTAATGCATTTTTCCTGGATGTACTACTCAGCCTAGTTGTCATTTCTTTTTGTGCGTTTGGCAATGTTTCTTATTTAACCCTTCTTCTAGAAAGCATTTTTTTGGTCATTCAATTCCTGATTTTAAAATAAAATTCAAAATGGTCAAAATAAAATTCAAAAATATATTACTCAGCTATAGTGGATTCTTTGCATAATGGTCTCCCCACTGGGGAAAAAATTTGTCCTTTAACCGAGTGTCCTCAGTGGATGTGTATTCCACATTTTTTTTTTCTACATGCATATGGTGGTTTGACTCATAATATGATTTATGTTACAGGAAAATGGACTTATGCCAATGTTTGAACTGCACAGGTCTTCACTTGTCAACTATGACCTGCAGGACAGCACCTGAATGTTCCATCCAAAAGGCTAAAACCATGAATGAATGGAAAAATATGAAATGGACTTCATCCACCATGCAGAAGACATTCAACTCAGAATTTCTGCCATGATTGAAAGTGTGCGACTTGATTGGTTTTATTCCTTCCACTCCAATTGTGTGTTGCCTGTCTTCCCTGCTGTGTTTTGCTTCTGAAATCCTTTTAAATGGTGGGATTTTTGTGGTCTCTATGTGTATATAGTTACCAAGCTCATCAGATTGTTATGACTGGAATCTGCAAAGAAGTCAGTTTGAAAACCAGGGATTGTCAGTTTTTTTCTTAAATGTTTATGTTGCAGGTAATGCTGCTGACAGAGATTTTGAATAAGGTTTCCTGCTGCTGGTTGAGTTTAAAAAATGAAGGTACATAAATGGGATGCATAAAGTACTGTACCAATTGCATCATATACAGTTGACTCAAACTATCTTCATGTTGGAAACCTCCCATGTAAATTGTAAAATAATTCTTGAAACCATATTGAATTTGATCCAAGATTCAAGTACAGTATAATAAACCCCACCAGCAAGTCAAAAACTTTCCAGCTAAAACCTCCATAAGTCCATATATAGCTAAATTTCGGGAGTTCTTAGGGATATAATCATATTCTTGATGCTCAGAAAAGTGAGAAGCAATAAAAATGTGGCAATGTTTTGCAAAAAGAAGTGAGTGACTGAAGTATAGATGAGAAATTTACCTGTGTCTCCAAATTCATGTCAACTCAATTATTCAGCAGTCCAAGGCCAAGATGATCACCAATTTTGATTTCCTGACATCAACTTTTTGTCTCCAGCAAATAAAATGGCACTTTTCCTAACTTGAAATGTCAATAATTTGAATTTTCCGGATCTTTTGAAGTCTAACTGCAAAATATGCAACAGCCGCCAAACCCCACTTCAGTGCTGTTATAGTACTTGTAGTGTAGTACACATAAAAGTTACAGGAGGTGTACACCTGGGAGATACAGCACTCCTACAACAGGGTTACAGACATATCTCAAGTGTGATAACACAAACAGTGCACATTTGGGATATGCATGTACTAAAGTGTTGTCTAAGATTTTCCTAATGAATATTAGAAAGAATCAGACAAAGTCAAAAGTGTGGCTCAATACTTCTATTCACTCTTTCACAACACATCCATTCATTGCCAAATATACAATACAAGCACACACTTTGGAATAGTCAACATATAACATGAATACAATTAAGTACAATGTTAAATGGGAACTCTACTATTATCAGAACACTTCCTTTTCCAAGTTACCAGCTAGGACCTAGTTGGACAGACTCTGACACTAGACTGACCAAGAATTCTTCCTGATCCAGGGTGTGAGGGAGCTTATATACAAATCTGCATCAATAGCAAAACACAGTATTGTGCAGGTTGGAACAAGCATTAATAGTCAGGTCAATCATGACCAGGAACCCATCAACTCATCTAGTCCAAAAAGGGGAAGTCACAATTATCCTGTCAAGGTGTGAACAGGAAAAGGAGAGGAATGATTCCTGAGCAATTCTTGATGGAACTGAATAACAATAAGAGGGATTTGAAAACAGGATAGAATAGGAATTGGGTCAAAACCTGCTTTCCTCTATTAAATGAATAGAGTGAAGATAATTGACTCTGGATTAACCAATTCAATTAATCTTCAGGAAGCACCTGTCAGGAGGGGTAGATCATGCCTGTTACTCAGTTGACAGGTTTCATTAACAACAGACATTTTGGCTCTGCAAAAATGGGAAATATCAGAAATGAATGGAATATGAAAACAGTTGATCACTTTCATTGATCTGAAAGAGTGCGCAAAATGTGCCTCTTGAATGACTAACTTTGGGAAAGGGTTTTCCCTTTCCAGGATAACAAAAGAAAAAACTCTGGTACCTGAAGTGCACCAGAGTTTTTTTCTTTTTTACATGCATATCATTTGTACATTTCCACTGTGTGGAAATACATGTGTATCCCAAGTGTGCACCATTTTCCCCACTTCGGCAGGCAGACCCTTTTGCATTCATCAATATGGCCCATTTATAGTTCTGAGATATTGTGGTCATGGTGAGTGACATTGTGGTCACTGAGATATTGTGGTCACCTGTGTGGGAGCTGTTAAGGATCACTGAGAGATGGTGGTGTATAGTTTCTTGCTGGAGAAGGAAGCCACGCCAGCCGTACTCCGCGCCACTGCACCCCCCCCCCCCCATCCCCTTACTCCCTATCCTCATCACTCTCTCCTTTATGCACACTACTGACAGACTCCAGGGTTTGAGTTTACAGTGCAGTGATGGGTGTCACACAACAACATACAGAGGAAACAGAGTTGCCCGCGCATGCGCGGCGGTCACGCTTTAATGAGCGTGGCAAGGGGCGAGGAAAAAGTGGAGCAATTCAGCACAGCTGATAACATGGTCATGGTGAGTGACATTGTGGTCACTGAGATATTGTGGTCACGCTGTGTTGGAGCTGTTAAAGATCACTGAGAGATGGTGGTGTATAGTTTCTTGCTGGAGAAGGAAGCCACGCCAGCCGTACTCCGCGCCACTGCACCCCCCCCCCCCATCCCCTTACTCCCTATCCTCATCACTCTCTCCTTTATGCACACTACTGACAGACTCCAGGGTTTGAGTTTACAGTGCAGTGATGGGTGTCACACAACAACATACTACACCAGGTCTAGTAAGGTTTAACATGCTGTACAGTACTGTACTTCCCATTGCCAACATGCTGTTCCAGCAAACCTGGAAAGTGCTTGAATTTTTTCTTAGGGCAATCACTAGTAATAAGCAAATTAATCATATGATAAAAGGCTTTACAGAAATTCACTAATTTTGAACACGATATGAATGAGCAAATGTAGAAATGAGAAGGAACGTGCAAGGAGTGGAATGCTGCTTTATGGATGCCGTGTGTTGAGACTACCAGGCATGTTAATTCCTGATTTTTCTCGATTCTGCAATCTGTTGAGTTATTGAGGTCATGTAATTTATACAAAATATTCCTAATGACGGAAACATGTTAAAGTATAGTAGCATTTTGAAGCGTAATTATGCAAATTTGAATGATTGTTTTGAGATAAAGCTCAGTTTCACCATCAGTGAGCTCTGTATTGTATTCTTCCATTCTGTGTTGTCCTGCTGCGTCAGTCTCATTAAATTATCAATTTTAATACAAATTTCAAAAAAACAAAAAAAATATTGAACCCCTATGTTTTTGTTGGAACTTCATTTTGTGTCATGCAAATTGTTCAGCTTCGTAAATCCCAAGTGGGATCCGCAAATGGCAGACAACAAAGCTGTGGTCAAGCGTTCGAAGAGGAAACCTGGTGTGTCCTACCCTGCCCTTGTTCCAAATGTGCAGGCCCGAGGTTATTATATTGCTGTACCTTTTTTTATTTGAGTTTATGTTTTGTTTTTCTTGCTTTTAAATTTTGCAGAATGTGCTGGAGTGGATGAAATTGCAATTTTTACTACTGCATCCAAAACCTTCTGTAAAAAGAATACAAATTGTGACATTGCTACCAGCTTAAAGAGAATTGAGGGTATCATGAGCCTTGCTCTCCAAGACGGCGTTCAAGTGCAAGGATACGTTTCTTGCATTGTTGGGTGCCCATACAAAGGTTTTGTTTTCCCCCAGGGCAACGGCAAAGGTATAGGGGACATACAACCTGAAACTGACTTTTTTCCCGCATTTTAGATTGCAAAGAACACAGAAGTATTTGCAATTTTGCCCAACTTGTTCCTTTGAGATTATGCACATTTTGTTGCTTGTTTTAGTTCTGTCTGATGTAAGAAGTGAAAATAGGAATTATTTGATATTTTCCTGGACTTTTTGCTTTGAGATTTTGCCAGACTTGCTGCTGCTGAAATGTTGTCCCATGCAAGTTCTTCCTGTTTACGTTGCCAGGGTGGGGGAAGAAAGGATGTCCCCAGGATGCAAGGATGAAAAATTCGGAATTCAGGGGGAAAATACCCAGCTGACTGCAAGAGGAAAGGGCTAATACATTTTTTTCAATTTTATTGGGCTGTATCCTGGAGAACAACTGCCTCATGCCATCCCCGTCCCTGCTGGTTGACCCTTTTCAACTGGTTGTCCCCACTTTTGGTGGGTCAGTTTCTTCCAATTGTACAAAATGAAATGAAAAAAATTGACACAACTACAATGTTTACAAACTTAGAATTTTTTTAATTATATCATTTCTTAATGCTGTTCAGAATACCAAACAAATTGACACCAAAGAATATATGCCCCTTGTAGAAGTGCCTGCAAATGTTCTACAACATTTTTATGGTCAGTCTTGCATACATCTGTGTCTAGACCTGTTTTTGCTCTCAAATGTATTCCTCTAAGCCATATATGTGCAGAAGTAGTATCAATCAACAGCCCCAAGTACAAGTGCAAAAATATAAAAATATATGTCATGCATCTTTGTGAGGGACTAACCATAAAAATGCCTTGGAAAAATTGAAAAATCTTATCCAAGACACAGTTATACTGTTAAATCTTTTTTCCACAGCATTTTTATGATCAGTACATTCTAGGAAAAATTTTCAAACTGGGTGCATTACATGGCTAATGGCTTAAAATATATTTGAGCCACTGCTGCAGCAAGTATACCTTCTTTGTCCAACTTATGTATTAATGTAGCATCCAACGTAACATTTATTGGTAATTTTGTCCAGTTTATTCAGATTCTTTAAACTTAAATGAACTGTAGAAATTGACACAAAATTAATTTCTGTGCAGTGGCCACCTGTGCATCTACATACCGACACTAGCCCTGAATAGGTGAATCATATTGTACTGAGATAGTGTAAGCTTGGCTATATACAGGCAGTGTCAAAGAATTGATCTTGTCTGCTCAGTAAAATTGTTTAGTCAAAACCTATATACAGTTGGACCCCGTTAAACTGCCCCCGATTAACCGCCACCCTTGCTTCCTGCCACTTTTTCTTCTGAAACAAATCTTCCCTAGCTTGAAGGGATGGGAGAACCCAGTTTAACCGCCATCCGCCAACCGCCAATGTTTTTTGCCAAACAAACAGGATCTTGGAACTGTTCTTTACCGCCAACCTAAACTTGAATAAACCGCAAAGTTTTCAAGGTTTTCTTTTTCTTAGTGATATTTTTCAAGATTCCATTTCTCATCCTTTTTTAATTCTTTCAGGATGATGAGAAGTTCTTCAAAGTTGGTTATTTCAGGTTGAGTTCATTTAGGTCAGATTATGTCAATTTAGAATGGATTAAATAAATGTGTTCTTATTCTTTTTGAAATTTCCTTTGACTGAAACCACAACATCTTTTGTGTTTTTCTAGATGACCTCAAGAAACCAAGCATGAAAGAACAACCCAATGAGGTGGAGGCTTGTAGAGAAAAAGCAAATCACAAGACAATCAGGAATAAACACTACTAGAAGCAAATTTGAAAATAATGAAATTTTAAATTTTAGTAAAACTTTGGCTCATATGTTTGTATGTGATGGCTTTACTCTAGTGAATTTTGCTAGTGAGACAAAACAGAATGATTATGTAATCCGGCAGCATAAACAAAAAATCATTCCTACCAGCATTTGCACTGTACTCCCCTCCATCTCAATATTTTTGTCTTCCATCTTTCAATTTTTGATGACATGCAAAATGAATTTCTACACATTCTTGTACAGAACTTAATTCAAGAAAAATTAGCAAAAATTGAAGGAAACCTGTATATCTTAGCCAAAATTATTCAACTCAACCAAAATTAACCTACAGTATCTAAGTATTTCTGAATTAAATTAAATGATCCCAACCAACTTTGAACAATATCCTCTTGAAAGCTGAAAGTCATTAAAATTGTTTATTTTCTCTGTTTAAAGATGCGAAGAATGATAGATTTATGTTGGAGGTTTAAAAGTTTTTTTTATTTAAAACACTTATTCATTCATTAAATACTGCCACAATCCCTCCCTTGTTAAACCGCCAACCCTGTTAAACCGCCAAAATTCTGCTGCACAAACGTTGGCAGTTTAACAGGGTTTGACTGTATCTCCAAATGACTGTTATTTGGGGTTTTGTATTTGATTGGGAGGGAAAGCCTCACCACTGTTTCATCTGGTTTAGTTTGTGGTGAATTGGGAATTTCTCACTGCAAGGCATTTCTGTTTTATTGGTTCATAACAGCAGTGCCAAGTTGGCAAGGCTGGGACATTTTGTCAGCAACTTCAGCCTTAACTTCCCCTCTTTGAGGGATTCTGAGAAAGGAGGGGCCCCCAGGCAGCTGCTGCCACTTAAGCCTTCTCCCCCTATTTTGGAAGCTGATAAGGGGATCTGGTTTACTGTCCTTGGTGGAAATTTTCCACCTACTTTTCTTGACTCAGGATTTCCCCCTGGTTTAGCACCAGTCATCTATGAGTTCTGGGAAGGGTGTATCTGAGTTGCTCCCCAAAATGTGGGGAATGTATTTTGATGTATAATTTTGACTGTCCTGTTTGCAATTCTGACCATGTATTTGTCATTTGTATTACAGGCAAACTGTTTGCACACGCGCTTGATTAAAATAAGCGCTTAAGCTTTGTAGGAAACTGTAAAATTCACCTCTGTGCTGTGAATAAACTTGTGGATAGCAAATTCTTGGGAGTTTGTTGTATTCTCCACACTAGTCAGTTTCTACAGAAAGTGAGCAGCAACTTTATTTGGGTCTTGCCCATACAACCTCATAACTGATGTCCCTGGTCCTCTGGTCTAAATAACTTGACCTGACCACTTCCACCATCATCCATTCAACTCAGGTGCATACTCAGTGACCTAGCTGAGGGCACCCACCTCTAAAATTTGGAGTTTCAAGACCTTATCTTACAATTGCTTGTAGCCACTCATTCTAGGCACAACACCTATCCTAATTCACAAAATTTTCACAGATCCTCAAAGTTTGGGGGAAATTTTACACATTGCTTTCTTTTTTAATAGTTTATAGCAATTCTTCAGAGCTAAAACAGAGAGAACTGCAATATTTGATTGAATATCACTGTGAACATCATGTTTCACTGTGATGATCTTGTGAACATAACACATCAATTCATTCAAATCATTGTAATTTTAGCAACATTTATTGAAATTATTAGTCAAAAATTTTGAACACATTATAATAATGTATTTCAATATGCTTGTCTATATATGTGCCTTCCCATTGCAAATGCATTGAGAATGCATTCTGCAATGCCACTGAAAACAGCCTTAACAGTTCTTCCAAATAACATTTTGAATATGCATTGCGAATGCAAGGTCATTGCTAATTTGAGAATGTCCTTTTTCAATGTTGGGAGAATGGCATTCCCAATGGCTTCAGACCCCATTCTCCCAATGTCAATCACAAAAGGGCGTTGGCTGCAATCTTCATCATTCTGATAATGGCACTGCAACAGCATTGCCAATGCCATTGTCAAAACGTTTGCCAGCCCAATGCCCCCATTCTTTGCTGGGTGATGGAACAACTGATATTATTGTGCCCATTCTTAACCAAACTCATCAAATTAACTCTGAAATAACATGTTGAAGCATGTACATATGGTGTATAATTTTGGAGTTTTTTGATTATTGGTTTTGACATATATCAGACTTGATTTCATTGAAAAAGAGGCTGTAGTTTTAGAGTACTGTACATTTGAAACAGCTAAATTGAGACCTGTTATGATTTGTAAACATTTTGACAAAATGCAGAGAAAAGTTTTGAAAGAAATAGCTATTGCATTTCATTAAACCTGCATTTGTACTAGTATAAATTCTGTACTTCCTTCTGAGTCAACTTATTTGCTTGTACCTTTCCATTCATTCAAATAGAGGAACATATCTTCTATGAACTTTATACTGTTTACTTGAGAGAAAGGCATACAATTCACAATGTAGTCAAAGATTTTCCAAGATGTATGTCATGCGCATTTTTTCAACACCTAGCCTTGTCAACAAAAATCTTTAGTCCTTCAAGAAATTGGACCTTTCAATATTTTCATTCCTTCTATCATCTATGAAATAATTTCTATAGCCTATGCACAAAATCAGACCCAGAGTTTTATCCTGATGAGATGACAGTCTAAAATGAGTTAATTTAAATGAGATTTCTATAACATGGTGCCTATGGAGAAACTGCCAGGACCAAGAAAAATTTATTATAAGAAAAATGCATTGTTATGAGATTCATTGTGATGCAATTTAAATTTTTTATGTTTGGTTAAATTCTAGCCTCAGATATCCTTTGTTCTCTACAAACTATATTTTTAATTGTGCAATGAAAAATTCACATTTCCTTTTTACAAAGTAATATTTGGCACAGTTTTTGCCCAGCATCAGGCCAGAATGTGGTTTAATCTGGCCCTTCATCCTATTCATACCTTATTTGTGACATGTATGCATCTTATCTTGCCAAAGCCATGTCACTGATGGGAGCAGATTTTAGTTGAGATTCGCTGGAGGTGCAGGATATCCTGAATTCTTACGCAGTAAAAACAGATTTATACTGTATATTGCTTTTCTCTCTGTGTGGAGAATCCGCAGATCTTTGTTCCAGACTCCAGAGTTACCTTTGTGACTATTTTTCCAAGAAATAAATCTGTTCCGTTTACAAAATGTTCCGTGTCGTTGTTTGCGCAGAACATTTGACTTCGGAAATAATGATCGTTGTTGCAACATTCGATCAACTTTGTAGCGCCTCTTTCGGGGAAAGCTCAGAACATTTTCATAAACTTTGATATTGAACTGAATAGATGTCGTTCTTCGTGCCTGATGAATATTCTGCTAGCAATCATTCATTCCGATTGAGATAATAATATAATAGTTCTGTCCTGTCAAGTACAGTATATCCTCCGAGCCTCTCCGCTTGGAGTGCTTAAATTGTATATCATGCTTTCTAACTTTTCCGAGTATTTTCAGAGAATAGCGCATCGATTACGTTCACCCTCCGTTTCGGGTAGATGTCGCTCTTCATCATATCAAGTGGAATTCTAATGAGTGTGACGTTCGATCGAATAATTAACGACCAAGTCGTGAAAATAAAGCTCGTGGGAACCCTCAGTGATTTGTATATATTTTGCAATTTGCATTTCAAGCAGACCAAATTACCGCATAATGCATTCATGTGTAGTAATTATTCTCCAGCAAGCTCTCGCGCATTTGTACTCTAATAAAGGAATGCTGCCACGCGTAATAACGATTCCCGGCAATCACATTCCCCGGGAATTAAGTGTTGAATGAAAGATTAATGCGTTGCTCCAAAAATGTGACTTGCTGGTATGAGCAATATTCCTTTTCATTGCATTTAATTTGATATGCCGCTCCGTTAAAAACACATTCAACTGTAAATTACGGGAACTCCATTCGCACCAATAAACGTTCGGGTTAATAATAGTCATGTACTTAATTAACTACCTTAAATAATTACATTAATTGATTACCCATCTGATGAGCGCATCAAAATAAAGGTGCTCCTGAATAATTGTTTGTTTCTTGAGGATTCCTGATGATTTTGCATAAGGTAACAGCGATTGATATTTACATAAACCTGCCTTGAATTCCTTGAAAGCGTCGTGATTATTTTTTAAAAAGAATGATGGAATCACTTCGAAGAAATATATAGAGGAAATTACGCGTTCTATAACATGCAGCTCTTGCTGGGATCAACCTTGACCGAAAGAATAAGGTGAATCTGAGCTAAGGTCATGTCATATGGGAAGAATGGTCCTAATTACTACGACTGGTTCTGGTCAACATATGTGACCAGAATACCTCATTTGATTTCCTGTTTATGTGCTGCTGATCTTTCAAAACATATTTACTTGATCCGAAAATTACCTGCTTGTCGATGAGACCTCTTATAGACGGCTTGAAGAGGAAAACGGCAATTTATGTACAGATCTCTCCATGTCAAACTTTAAGGGGCCATGCAGGAAAAAGTTTTCCTATTTGAAAGGTTTTGACAGTACAGTAATGTGTATACTGTAAATGCTTGTACTTCAGGTTTTCTTTGATGCATGTAAAATCTTAATCTCTTCACTCATTACAGCAGTACAGTACTGTACTGTATAAACATAATCATTTTAACGTAAATTAGTGGGACAGGAAAAAGACCAATTGATTTTTCTAAGAACTGTATTTGTTGTATTACAGTTGAACCTTAGTAAGTGAAACATCTCTAAGTCAAATTCACTTAGAAGCAATGCAATGAAAACCTCCTTAACTGGAAAACTTTCCCACTCATACCTCCCTAACTAAAATTTTCTGAGGCTATTTTGCTAGTAATTACTTGACACAAGAAATATATATGCCATTTAAAAGTAACTTGTGATGTGTTTTGAAATGAAATGAAAGACTAATTGTAAAAATGAACACCTGCCTCCGTGTTCAGCAACCTGTTAAGCATTTAAGAAACAACAGCAGGCCGAAAATATCATCATTTACAATATCCTGGGATTCTTCTATATTTCCCACAGCAAAAATGCTTGTTTCCCCAACTGAAAACCTCCTTGCTGATTCACAACTTTTTGCCAGTCCCTTGAAATTTGACTTAGGGAAGTTCAATTGTAAAGGATATCAGCTTATTTACATATATACAACAGGATACAAAACAAAAATGTTCAAAGTGCTGTTTGAAACACAATTATCTCCAGTAGTAATTGGTCCATCAACTTCTGCACAGTTATTTTCCAAAAGAATGAGTATGACCAAAAGTCAATGATGGGCTTATTTAATCCTGTTGAAAAGTTGATTCTAAATGGCTTCAATGTTCTAAGGTCCCAAATGGTACTCATAGCTGTCCCAAGGTCTTTGATTATCTGACAACAGGTTTCGTTGACGCCACGATGGAGTTTCCCCGGAGTCATAACTCGAATTACGGACCAGTTGGATTTGTGGAGGTGTCGCAGTGGGTCAATTATAATTTTTTCATAGACGGAATGGGTAGTATTACAACACTAACAGAAGATTGCTGACTTCAATGCGTTTTATTCATTTGCGAAACATCAATTTTTTTGTCGGCGGATAAGTGCAGAATTGAGGAATTCGGGCTTGCATTGACCGAATATTTTCGGAACATTTTTGAAAAGTTTTCCACATCAATTCACAAATTTTGTTCTAATACCTCATGGGTCTAATATTTTCAGTAGTTTTAAATTATAGCCATTTAACCTTAATATAACTTTAACTTCTCTATATAAGTTAAATACCTCCTTAATCTTAAAATGTTTCAAGTCACTGTTTGAATTTCATCATAAAAACAACTGCCTGACTCGAAAACTTCCTCCTTCAAGGCTTGGTAACTCAAGTTTTCTATAGGGTCTTTTGGCTTTTATTTTATGGGCACAGGAAAGAGAAAAGGAATAAAATATGACTTGACATGTTTTTAAAAGAAGTGGAAGACTAATTGAGAATTGGATGAACATTTGAAATCAAATACAGAAACCTTTCAAATCATCTAGGACAGTGTTCCACAACCCATGGTCTGCAGATCAGTGCCAGTCTGCAGAAGTTTCTTGCAGGTCCCTGGGAAATTTTTAGCATAAAAAATTCATCAAATGTTGGGATAAAGTCTGTTCTCTTTGCCTAAAATTTTGGAAGGACAATGCCAGCTGGATTACCTGATGAAAACAAAAGTTGGATTTTCTTTTGATAAAATTTCATACAAATTTTCACCAGCTGAAATAAATTGTTTTATATATTTTTCATTCTGAGAAACCTTTCTCCAAGCCCAACTTTCTAAGAGTTTGATGACATTCATAACTGAAATTTTCCTATAAATAACTGCCTAACAACATTCAAGCAAAACTTTGGTGAGTCTGCCAACATTTTTATGACACTTTGCTTTGCTGGTCCACATACACTTTTGGGGAATTTTCCAGTCCAGCCACAAAGAATTTTTTTGACATTTGCTGGTCCATTGTGCCCAAAAAGGTTGGGGAACACTGTTCTATAGGAAGCAATTCAATTCATTGGTGGCAAAGTTAGACTTTTTCTGCAAAATGTGGTACCTGTGCACAAACAGCTTTAAACAAAATACAGGTCAGTACATCCAGGGCAAAGTCAGGAAACTCCAGGTGATTTTTGCTTAAAAGCACAGTTTTTCCACTCAAAAATTTAATAAATCCATCCCCATGGCTGAGTTTTTTTTTTCTCTGGCTGGATTAGTTTTTTCATGGGGAGGCTCTCAATTGTTTCATTTTTTGTGCAAGAAGAAAGGTTAGATTTGTGGATAAGTCCAACTTTGCCCTAGCCCACTTAGCTGGACTTTCATGGTCTTCAAAAATAAAAATAAAAACAGGCCCATCTGTGAAAATCCCCACTCATAGTCCTGCAATGGGAAAGAACCCTTTGCCATTGAAAATCAGTATCAGAATCCGCTCAGAACCTTACTAATCCCCATAAACTTGCTAATTACAATTTCCTTTAATTCCTCTTTATTTCTCCGAACAATTATGCTTATTTTTCTGACTCTAAACTTCCGTAGTCAAATTATTTTACCAGTCCTTAGAAATTCAGCATGAAGAGGGTTCATATTATGCTTTTAAAATTCTACCAGAAAGGAACAAAAATAAACAGGCAGATTTTCAAACAGTTGTGTGCTGACTAAGCTAAAATAATAGCTTTAAAAACCATCTTATTTAAGTGATAGAACCAAAATTTAAAAATTAGATAATGATTCTTCTTTTTTGTCTCAGACTACATTGATCCATGAATCAATATGTCTTTTTAAAATGCTCGCAAAGAAAGCTACCACGCCTAAAAGAACCAAACAAAACTCTGCAATTTGCTGATGGATTCCAGAAGTGAAGTGAATACCAGAATAAAGTCAGGATTTAGTCCAACAATCAATGCATTTTTGGTGTTTGATGTTAACCCTTGGACGGTGGAGGGTTCTTTCCCATTGCCGGCCAAAATCAGATTATTTTCATATGCTGTGGCATTTCAAGTTTTCTGAAGGTCAGAAAAGACCTTCCAGGTGGGCTGAGGCAAAGTCGGGATTAATCTGAGAAAATCCCATTGCTTAGCATAGGATTATTTTTCATTNACCTTCCAGGTGGGCTGAGGCAAAGTCGGGATTAATCTGAGAAAATCCCATTGCTTAGCATAGGATTATTTTTCATTTTCCCACAAAATTTTTCTGTGCAAAAAGAAAAAAAATCGGATTTTTCCCAGACTTTGTCCTCAAATCCCTGTTGCCCTTTTTTATTTTCTGCCCTGAGGTGTAACAAAATTTTGTGGAAATAGTCCAACTTTGCTGCCCAAGGGTTAATGATTCGAACTTCTTGCTTATGCTCTTTGTTTCCCCTTTGTGGAAAGATTTGGCTCTGTCCTCCATGTCTTATATTCTATCAATTGAAAACAATAATAGAGAAACTATTCAGCATATTTCTCATCTTCAAAGATTGGTTCTGAAAGGTTTTATAAGTAAGAATCAGATTAATCAAGCCTTACACCTTGATCGCAGATTTAGCAGAGTTTTCAAACTTTAGAAGTTTTCAAATGGGAGATGAATAAATCAAAACACGGCAATTGGCCGGGCGCAAACCAACCGGGATTTCTCCCTACTAGCGCAGACCTTTCTTTGATGCACACACACACACTCACACTAGGTTAAATCATACACACGATTTGCACAGAATACAAAGTATACACACTCAGATATACAAGAGTTACAGCAATGAACAGTATTCAGAGTCGTAGGATTTCAAGTAGTCCAGAAGTGGACTTGATTTCCTTTACAATTAGAATTTTGCAGCTGGGTCAGGTCCTGATTTTGGCAAGGTATTCCCACATGGCGTTGAGGAGATAGATTAAGAAATACGAGTCCCGTTCTTAACAAAAAAGAGGGTTGAAGGACCAAGGGTAAAAGCAGAGTACCAACGCTTTTGATTTTGCGATGTTTCGAAATCGCCCTGATTGTGGAGAATTTTCTAAGTCCCAAATTCCGAATTTTTAGAACACAACTTCAGCAGTTCAACCTTCTAAACTTTACTGGGTCTGTTACCCAATTTTCTGGGGTTTATATATGATTCTTGCACCGATTTTGGCGGGTCTTCCTTGTTTGCGAAGATTTGAAAACACCAGGTGGTAGCATCTGCTGTTTTTCGTAAAGGTTTCATAAATGTATATTTTCCCGAAAACCGGGTGGATGTTTTTACGATCTTTCAACCGTTTGTTAAATTAGTTTTCTGCTGAAAAACATGGGTCTTGACAGTTTGCAAAGGCTGTTAAGATTGTAAAGTTTCCAGTTGAGCATTTTGAAACTCGAGTTTTGACAGCTCAAAACATCCAGAATTCGGGAGACAAATTGTTTTACGATACAGGAGACGAGATTTTTTGTCTCTTTCTTAACAGCTGGTTTGTGTTTTCGCGAAGTCTTGAGGGGTCGAATGACCCCGAGTTTTTAGAGGAGTCGATGTCCCCCTGTCAAAAGGGTGGCGCCGACTTTTTTGGCGATTTGTTTTATCCCGTTTCCGGGGATCGCTCTCCTTTTTTGGCCTCGAGGGTCTTTGTTTTGCCAATTCGTTTCGCGTTTTATTTCAGGATACCCCTTTTGCGGGAATCGGTTTAACTTTTGTTTGTGTCGGCGCATCCCGGTGATGCGCCGATTGGATTACAGTTTCGGCTCCAATTTGGCGCCTTGTTTCATAGAGGGACCGCAAGAAAATTCCGCACATCATGAATAATAATATTCTTTGACAAACACTGCAATTTTTTATTTATCTCTTAATCGAGTATTATTGTCCGAGAAGTTCCATGAAAACAATTTTGGCTTCCACATGCATTGCAAATGGGAATGTTGACAGAAGAAGGAAATGAAAATATGTGTCCTTCCTGTTTTGAATTTTATATTCATTTTTGAGTGGATACTGTTTCTGGTCAATGAACAAGAAAATTTGTGCGTGGAACTCAATTTGAATTGTCAGACGTATATGTTCAATAATCCGTTTCTCGGAATGCTAGAAGACATTTTAAAAGCTCTGTGCAAAACTCAAACACGAAAGATAAAAACTCTTGGGTTCTGTCTTAAGTGTCTTTATACTACGTTAATCTGCCTAACTTACTCTTTACTGCGTAACATAAAGGACGACGAGAGGAAACATTCTCCCTTAAAGTTTTTACTTTGCCGAAAGCAAATTGCTTTAAAACCCACATTTGGGCAAATTTTGTTCCATTTTTTAGCATTCCAGCTAAAGAAATTTCGCAGATTCAACTCTGCTTAATTTCTATTCTTTCATACAGCACCGTATAAAAAATTTCTAAAATGAAATTATATCTAATACATCGACTTTTTCTGATCCCAAGAAATGTCTTTGTAGAGAGAGTCCGCCTGCATTCAAGTGAAAATTGTAATACTGTATATGATACACTCTCGAAAATTAGAAAATCAAAAATTATAACCTTGAGCAAATAATAAGGTAAGCAAAATTTCTGCGTTCGAAAAAATAGGCCTGAAAATGTTTTCCGACCTAGCTCTTTTAAATATCATGTAAACGTTGAGAAGTTGACAGACTCTTGAACTAAACTCTGCCGAAGTCGTGGCCCATCAAATTTTCCCCAAGATACTGTTGATTTTTTTGCAATTTTGGGGAAAAATGAAGAAAAGAAAAATTTCCCAGACCCCTGTGTGAAATGTGATAAATTTCTAATTGTTCAACTGCTTAGGCTTACCTCATCCTAAGGTGTAGCTGCCCTTTTTTCAGAAGCTGCCCTCCTTTAATTGAACAACACTGCATATTCAAAAAAATAACTCGAGCAAAGCCCCTTGTGGTCAATTTGGGGATATGCGAAGAATTCCTTGTTTCGTACAGTATACACAGTACAGTATATACGTATAAGTTTGCTCTTGAAGTTTCCATCATCCCGGTCGGCGGCAAGAAATCGCGTGCCAAGAGAATTCGCGGCCAGCAGTATATAGCAGGTGCGGGGGCACAGGAAATCAAGAGTTGATTTCTATCGCCATATATACAGCTTTCTGCTGCTGAAATTGCGGGGGAAAAAAGAGAAGAGGAAAAAAGAAGAGAAATGGTAGAACATTCCTTGGCGTCTGGAATAAAATGACCCAATGCCAGGTCCCGGGGCGGGATGCTCCTGACTCATAGTTCCTCAACTTCGGTTTCAATATCAATGTTCGCAGCAGTTATTGGACAAGAAAAAAAAATCAGTTTTTTTATGTACAAGCTTTTGAAAACGAAGAAAATTCTACCCTATTCTGTAGGTCTACAAGAAAGTAATACTTGGAATCCTCTTTCAAGTAGAGTTATGAAACTTTCCAAGTAAAATTTCAAGGAACTCCGGAAACATTAGACTTGAGGAGCTTATTTCAAGTTATTAAATTTGGGATGGACATTATTTTCTGGTCAAGCTATTACAGTACTGTAAATGACTGTTCGATATTAAAAGTTTCCCTGCTTCCAGGAAAATGCCTAATTCCTTGCAAAGAACTTAAATAAATGAATTAATCTCTGTTTTTGTCGGTTTTCTGAAACGGGTGTTCTAATATAGCCCCAATTTCAGAACCAGAAGGCCTTGAAAATTCGACCAACGAAGGTCTGACCCTCACAATGTCAACTCAAAAGTTCAATATTTCATTCGACTTGATTGAGGGAATTCCACTTTGTGAGCTGCTATATATGCCCCCCCCCCCCCCTGAAAATTGGATAATTAAATTGTACTGTCACAAATATTTTCATTTAAAAATTCCGAAGAAATCCTGATTTTTATTTTTTAAAACTAAGAAGCAAGGGAAACAATGCTTGATGCAGATTTTATATTCACGATGAGAAATATAATGCTGATAGCAATATTTTTTTTATCGTCCATTTGGTTTTTTTAATAGAATTTTTTCATGCAGCCTGTGCACTACTCAAATCTAAAGCCAGCTATCCTTTCGTAAAAATCTGCAACAGAGATCCATCTGTGCTTTCTGAAAAATCCATCATGCGTCCATTATCAAGACCACAACGAACAGAAAAAATAAATAAAATAAAAATACAGAGTAAAAATTCATATTTCTTTTTGATTTCCCAGTGGAAAGATTCCAATATATCTGATTTTCCCATTTCCGACGACTCTTTCCCAAGAGTCTCTGACTTCGCGTACGTCAGAGGCTTCTCAAAATAATCCACACCACTCATCATCATCGAGGTCACCTCTGGTCAGCAGAAAAGGTTTCCACTGTCACTTGTGCTTCTAGCAAGACTATATACCGTATATATATACAGTATATATGTATAGGGAGACGATATGAATCGAAACCTTCCCTATATATTCTTTCCTCGAAACCGGAAACTACCGTTTGCCGCGTCGAGGCCGGACGTCCGGTCGTCTGCCCCCGGCCCTTTCTCGTCGGGGGGTTTTTCAGAACGCCTTGGCGGAAGGAAACGTAACAGTTTTCGCCTGTCGCTGTTGCTGGTAACTCCGGGAAACGCAGAGGATATAATCCTGAAACGAAAAGAAAAAAAAATTAGTCGTGAAAATGGATTTACGACCCTGATTTATTTCCGCGTGTTTTATAATTCGAGTGATGTGAGATTTCCTGCTTGTGAATTTTACTGCTGCTGAACTGTACTCCTGTGTGAATCGTTCGTCATGTAACGAGGCGGAATGAAATTAGGATCTTCGCTTGCATTATACATCAAGTGGCTCTGGATCGAAATCATGAAAAAGGGTCTATTTTTGAGCCTGTCCCCCGTATATTTTATAGGATTCAAACGAGCTTGACGTTGAGATTCATGTCTAGGATTGAAGCGACGTTTGAAAACTTTTCATTGTCAGGCTTGATCTTCGTGGAGTGGCCAGCATGAAATGGTTTCCTATATAATATCACGCGAAACTTTTAAAATTACATCTGCCTTTTCACCAGCATTGAAGGCACTTCAAACAGAGAAGAAAAATTTTTTGAGAGATTCGAAACAATTTAAGCCAGCAGAAATAAAATGTGTACCTTTTTCATTCTCCCGGAATAAATGTTGTTGAGGACCTGCGGCAATTATACTCTCCTCAATTACTCAAGGTACTAACCTCATTTCAAGAAAAAGTAAATGGAGTGGAAAACCACTCAAGTCGAAAAAGTCTGGTCTTGGAAACTGGCAACACTTTTCCCTCTCCCCCAAAATTTGAAGAGCCTATTGGCACCAAGATGTCTTTGATTTGAACATCTTGGGTCAATCACAGGCCGTTGTCTTACCCCATCCTTGATCAAGGACAAGATGAAGAAATTAATAAATGCCTGAAAATATAGAGCATCATCATGACTATCTTAAGCAGCAGTTCTTGGAAACAGTTGTGTCCAGTAAAGGCTTTTGTTGAGAGGTATCTGTTTTGAAAAACTTTGAAAATACTGATCAAAAGTTTCTTAAAACTGTGTTGGGTCAATCTTGAAATACCGCTGCCACCAGTAATACGGATTATAGGTTTATTACGCTCTCCTTTGGTTCAGAGTAAGCTAACTGCATCTCATTCAAGAAGGTAATGAGGTTAACCAGAATAATTGACCTTCACTGGTCTTTGAGGGAACCTTGAAGAGGTTCCCCTACACTACAATTCTTAATTTTGATGAGGGATTTTACCAAGGATCCCTGGCCTTGTCCCAGGCTGAATCTATTTGTTGTTTCCTCATGTTATTCTCTCTTGATCCAGAGCCAATTAATTCATCTTTGTGCTGCTCAAGACAACATGTCAGCCACAAATGTCAAAACAATTTTAACGTGAATGAATCTGCATTTTTTTTACACAAAAAATCTGGATATATACAATGGTAAAAGTCAAGGGATCTTATTATACAAATAGACTCTCTAAAAAAATCAGGGGACCAGAAACAAATCTTTGTAGACAGAATTTTGTTGTTCAGAACCTCTATAACTGCCTGTATGCTGAAACCCACAAATTCTTCATACAGAAAATCTATAGTCATGGATAAAGTCAATGCAGAAAGAGTTTACCTATATATGCACAAGCATTTCAATTCAGCATTTTTTAAGGGCCATAATTCTCATTAATTCAGTATTTTGAAAAGAGAAACCGTATTCAGGGTTACAAGTTTAAATTTAAATTCAGGTTTCCCCTTCAGAGGAAACCAGACCATTGGTTAATCACCACGAAAGAATAATAATATAGAAACATCATAAATATACACACTTAACTTATCACATGCAATTATATTAATTGTTCCATATGATGAGGAAACTTGATGTGGGTTTCAAGTGCCTCTGTTACTTCTTCTCATTTAATTATGAAGCTTTCAGCCAGAGAATTTTTTGGATGTTCATATTACCAAAAAATAGATGTAAAAGAAGAAGAAGGTTTCAAAAATTATTCAATTAGTCCGATTTGTCTTGAGCGCATGTGATGATTCTGAAAATTATCCAATTGTGAAAAACGCGTGGTCTTGTATTTAAAGTATACTTATATGATCAATCATAACTGAAACCAATCTGTCACTCAATTTTTTAAACAATCAGAATGAGGTGCCCTAGATAGTACATTAGAGGATCTCACCACAAAACATGACTTTCTATGCATGATGGTTCATTTTTCCTACAAGTAACATTCAAGCAATATATAGCACAAAATCCAGCATGATCCAAATTTTCACCATATGACTAATGTTCAGGGTCCAATCGAGAAGTTTTTGGAAACTATATTTACTCCGTGTATCAGTAATTGTTCCAGGAAAACTGCGCACATACGAGTACATATACCATTTACACATATATTGGGCTCACAATAAGTATTACAAACCAGGAAAAAGTTCGTGCTACACACCAATCCGACAAGGATATATATGCGATATCAAAAATATTACTCCTTACGATAAAAGTTTATGTACGAGAAAGCGGTCTCTGATGCACATACAGTATTTACATGTGGAACAATTGTGTGTGCATACGTGGCAACAGCTACGGTCACCCTTTGTTTACATTTCTCGCCATTTTCTGCGTCGCGAATCTCGCGATGCATAATTTATTAATTAGGCAGGCAGCTTTGAATTCCGAGTACAGTGAACGTGTATACAGTATATATATACGGACGCTTCATATACTTCGCAAAGTATAAACCATCGAAAAACTTGAATATTTCAGCGAGATACCTCCCGCACGGTTTTTGTTTTCATGCAAAAAGTAATGCGCGGAAATTCTGACATTATTCGGATTTAGGTCTAGTCTAGAAAATAATTTTAAACTGGAAATCTGGAAAATGCAAGGAAGGAAAAAGCATTGTCAGGACAAGCATTGCTTTTTTGAAAAATTATAGGGATGAACAGGAAAACTTGGGGGATCTTGAGAAAAAATTCATTTATATGTCTTCATATTGTGAGTTTCCCATTTAAAAAAACGTTGTGATATGCAATACAATTTTCAATAATTTTGTTTTATTTTCCAAAATGCCGTTAACTCATTTTTGGGTTGATCCTGCCAAGACTTTCTATTTTTCAACAATTGTTGAGGAATTAATCAACCCAACATAAAGAATTGAACCATAGTGCAGTGGAAGAAAATGGTAAGAAACAACAAGGCAGGGAAATCAGCAGATTTGTGGTAGGGAATATGTAATTAAGGGGGCACCTAAATTATTGTACATACTTATAGTTTTGTCTGGTTTAATCACAGTCCGCAATAAATCACAATAACAAAGTAATGCATCACAGTAAGTGCAATACTACAACACACATTCCATAAATACTATAAATTTATGCACACAAATTGAGACGGTGCAGTAATGCAATGCATTAATACAATCAAAAGAATTTGGGTTGAATTGTTTGAGGGATGTTTAGTGCAATAGCTAAATTGAAGGACTTATTATTGGGAAGGGAAAACCATAAAAAATATATCTACCATAAAAAATCTATTAGTCTACAACAATTTCCTCTGTGAACTTTTTTTTTCGTGGTACCAAAGGGGTTTCATATAGGGGTTCTCTACAACGATATTATCTTTACAAAAAACTGAATTTTAATGCAGAGAAATGTTCCACCTGTATTCGTATGTCCCAATATAACAATGAAACTGCAGCTGTTCTAAAAATATCAAAAAATAAACCAGGGTATTTTTGCATTGCACAACAACGAAAGGGCGCAGGTTATTTGCATCAATTCGAAAACGTGGCGGTCGCGAGATTTTCCATCTCCGGTTTGCTTTGCTTCAAAACGGAAGAAGAGAAAAGTTCCGCTCTCGTCGTCGCCAGTTCGTCCCTACAGCGCAGCGACAGCCAAGCTTCACTGCTCAGGTCGGGATGCAGTCATGACCTATTGAACCGCTGCGCAGCGTCCGGCTGCGGTCATCACAGCGCTGTTGACACAGCCCTACACTCGGGTTCGACACCAAAGTCACATTCCTGGGACGCATTAAATCCGGTTCATGAAATTAATGATCCAGATACGCACATTGTGGAACCAGCTGAAAGAAACAAGCAAACAGAAAAAGGACTTCCTTGATGTGCTTTGAAACGAATTTTATTTGTCGTGGTTGAAAACGGTACGTTGATATTATGCCCACTGAAATTTTTTGCGAATGCACATGAAAATCTTATTCGGACCAGAAAAAAAATCTTGATGATAGGACTATAATACATTTGTTGCTTTAGTACAGAGACTGATGAATAAATTTATTCTTGAAAATAATTTTTGGTACCACAGACTTTTTTTGCAACGCAATTCTACTGCCCTTGATTCAGTGATATCCAAACCCATGTCGAAAAGTTTTACCTGAACAAATCGTTATCGATTATTTTGATATATTATAATTTATATGCAATCATATTGATTTATTGCGACTATTCGTCCATGACAATTTATTGGCTGAAAATCAAGACATTCCCATGCGCTGGAAGAATTTCGTTTGTGAGAAACTGTGTGTATGATTAGGCCCTCAAAGAAACCTGTGATTTTATATCCAAGATTTTTGAGATTTATTCTTGGCATTATGATTGTGTTAAAGTGAGGCCCCCACATGCGGACACCTTGATATGTGGACAATTCGACATAGGGACATTCATTTTTCAATTAAAAATCATAAAAAGGCCAAGGCCTGACATACAGACACTGACTTGACATGAGGACATTGCATGAAAAAATTGCCAATAAATTTTAGGAAAATTGGCCTTTATTAGGCTTAATTGCAAGAAACTGATATTTCCACCCCTAAGATCTAGGCAAGAAAAATTCTTTGGTAGTTTTCTCATCACTTTCATAGCCATTCAGCTAATTAGAAAAAAAATTACCTATAGCACAGAGGGACTTCCTTCTCTCTTTGTGACTTGGATGTTATATTTACAGATGCCAACATTTCAATGAACTGCACAGCAGTATACTATTCAATGCTCCAATGTTCTTATTGGGTTGAAAAGATATTCACTGAATCAAATTAAAGTGGCAAACTCAATTTTTTTCATGGAATTCTGAAGAATATTTATTTCATATAGAACACCAATTAAAAATTGTATAATGTAAGTCTATGGGAAAACAAGACTCAACTTAGGGGCAATTCAACTTAGGGACACTCTTGATGCACCAATTATGTCCACAGCTGGGGGTATAACTATACATTATTAGTGTAATGCTGCCAAAGAAATTTTCATGTTCAACTTATTCTCAATAATGACTCGAGGTCTTGCCGAAAATGTCTTCCTCCCTGTTGTGTTTGCGTTGAACAGTCCTCTGATTCAGATGTCCAAAAATGATCGGTCCCTAAAAAAACCTCTGAGTTATCTTTTGCGGGTGTAGGACAATTCCCCCGATTCTAATTCCCCCGCCTCTATTTCCCCCAAATAATAATATCCGATTTTAAAATCCCCGGTCACAAAAATCCCCAAAATTAAAATGCCCAATTTTTAAAATCCCCGAACAAGCAGGGATGTCGCGTCGCTGTCGGTTCGAAGTGACGAGTCCAGCCCTACGTCAGTACTGGATAACTTGGCGACGCGTCGCAGGCCGACGCCAGTAGTGTCGCGACAACTGTGTCGGGATGTGAGCGGTTCGACACCAAAGTCACATTCCTGGGACGCATTAAATCCGGTTCATGAAATTAATGATCCAGATACGCACATTGTGGAACCAGCTGAAAAAAACAAACAAACAGAAAAAGGACTCCTTGATGTGCTTTGAAACGAATTTTCTTTGTCGTGGTTGAAAACGGTACGTTGATATTATGCCCACTGAAATTGTTTGCGAATGTACATGAAAATCTTATTCGGACCAGAAAAAAAATCTTGATGATAGGACTAAAATACATTTGTTGCTTTAGTACAGAGACTGATGAATAAATTTATTCTTGAAAATAATTTTTGGTACCGCAGCCTTTTTTTTGCAACGCAATTCTACTGCCCTTTGATTCAGTGATACTCAAACATATTTCCAAAGGTTTCACCTGAACAAATCTTTATCGATTATTTTGATACATTAAATTTGCGATCATATTGATTTATTGCGACTATTCGTCCATGGCAACCCGTGCTGGAAGAATTTCGTTTGTGAAGATACTGTGTGTATGATCAGACCCTCGAAGAAACCTGTGATTTTATATCCAAGATTTTTGAGATTTATTCTTGGCATTACGAATGTCTTAAAGTGAGGCCCCCACATGCGGACACCTCAACATGGGGACAATTGGACATTTATTCTTCAATAAAAATCATAAACAGGCCCAACATACAAACAATGACTAAACATGAGGACATTGCATGAAAAAATTGCCAATAAATTTTAGGAAAATTGGCCTTTATTAGGCTTAATTGCAAGAAACTGATATTTCCACCCCCAAGATCTAGGCAAGAAAAATTCTTTGGTAGTTTTCTCATCACTTTCATAGCCATTCAGCTAATTAGAAAAAAAATTACCTATAGCACAGAGGGACTTCCGTCTCTCTTTGTGACTTTTATATCTACAGATGCCAACATTTCAATGAACTGTAAAGCAGTATACTATTCAATGCTCCAATGTTCTTATTGGGTTGAAAAGATATTCACTGAATCAAATTAAAGTGGCAAACACAATTTTTTTCATGGAATTCTGAAGAATGCTTATTTCACATAAAACACCAATTAAAAATTGTATAATGTAAGTCTATGGGAAAACAAGACTCAACTTAGGGGCAATTCAACTTAGGGACACTCTTGATGCACCAATTATGTCCACAGCTGGGGGTCTAACTATACATTATTAGTGTAATGCTGCCAAAGAAATTTTCATGTTCGACTTATTCTCAATAATGACTCGAGGTCTTGCCGAAAATGTTTTCCTCCCTGTTGTGTTTGCGTTGAACAGTCCTCTGATTCAGATGTCCAAAAATGATCGGTCCCTAAAAAAAACCTCTGAGTTATCTTTTGCATAGTCTATCCGGTATTGGGTGAAGATATGACACGAATTAAACATTCAAATGAAAAAGAAAAGAAATGCAAATGATTTGGCCCGTGAAGTGGGGATTGAAAAAATTATCTTTCGAATCATGTAAATGTTATACAGTCCTAATCGCATTCGAAGGCTTGCACACTATTAATGACATCTAAAAAAAAACTCCAGAAAGATTCACTGGCATGTTTTTTTTCCTTCTTCAAAGGATCATCCTACAATTACACATGATTTTAGACAAGCTCACAAAAACTCAGCCTGGAATTTTTGTCAGATATGTTTCGAGATATATTTCGAATTTTTCCCAAAAAAAAAAATAATTCATAATTTCGTACAAGCGGATTCGTCCTTTTTTCTTTTTACAAGTTCCGTATCTCACCCAAGCCCTTTTTTTCCTCTAAATAGCTCGAAAATTAAAACTTTTTTTCATTTTTGTTGTTTTTGAGCAGTGAAAGCAGACGAGGCGCCTCGACCCTCGGACGCCGCCAGCCGAGCCGCGACCGGCGGCAATTGCAGGCGAAAAGCAGCGGCGGTCGAGGCGGCGGCGGCGACGACCCTTCGCAGCAGGCGTCAGCGGCGGCCTTTCAACGCAGCCGAATCCCGGTGCTGGTCAGAGGCAGAAGCGAGTCGCCAAAGCGCCCGGATTACCTGCGAACAAGTGCAAAAATCAGAGCTGCCAAGTCGCACGAAAGTTTGCAACTCAGCGGAGCAGCCGGGGAATATTTTGCAGACGAAGACATCAAGGGCGGTCATCATCGCTGGGGTCGAAGACCGACTGGTTTCGCAGTGAGGCTTGTTTTTCTTCTACTTTGTCAATATTCCATCAAATTACAATAAAATCCCGATACAAAGAATAACTCACAGCGTCTTTCTTGATGATCAGCCGCTAATAAATTCTGCATACGAGTTATATTTCCCCCTTTTTTTGACCAATGCTCAAAAAATTCCTGTAATACGGCTCTTACGCTTACGAGAGGTAACACGTTTCCGCGCGGACTCGAAATGATCTGATCACCAGGGCTTTTTCAGAGAATTTTTTTCATGTTCACTAATTTCAAAAAAAACTAAGCAGACGCCTTCTCAGTGTAATCACCACCAAGGTACCGTTTCTGACCTAGGCAGGCTTTTAGGAGGCGTTAAGGAATAATTTACCTTAACATAAATTTGTGAAATTTGCTTGTGGATCAAGAATTTGGAAATTAACGTTCAAAAAGGTTAGAAATTTGGAAATAAAAAGCAGAATCAGCCTGGGACTAGGCCGGGAATTCTGGTGGATTTCCTATTTTAAATTGGGTTTAATGTATTTTGAATTTGTCCCACAGTTTAAACATGCAAAGACAAAATTTTGCACAAACAAAACAACTCAACAGAACTCTCCCGTAACTTTTGTAAAATTTTGCCATATGTGTACACTCCAGAAGTTCAATTGCAAATGTATCTCTGAAATTCATTCTTTGGTGGATGCCAGAGGAAAACAGAAATCGGTTTCTGGCTTTTATTTGTTCTCTGGGGTTGTATGGTTTTCTTTGAGAAGTAGTTATTCTTTGTGAGGTGGTTTTTCTTATCAGATGTTAGGTTTTTGTAGTTTTTTATATATTTCAATTTTAATATTGTTTTGCGCGTATGTGTGGTTCCCCAACAGCAGGGGAGGGGGGCTTTTGGACTACAATCAATTACAGTATATAATTGTAAAACGATTTGTTGAAATGAGATTTGTTATTGTGATGAGATTCATAATTGTTATGAGATTCTTAATTACAATGAGATTCATAATTGTTGTGAGGTGTATAATTGTAATGAGATTCATAATCATAATGAGATTCATAATTGTAAAGAGATTTATAATTGTCATGAGATTCATATTCGTAATTAGATTCATATTTGTAATGAGATTTGTTGTAACAAGATTCAATGTGATGAAATTTACTGTATTTACTCAAAACCACGCACCCTCACGTAAGGTGCGGAGAGGGGTTTTTCAGTTGGAAATTTTGCTAAAATCTTATCCCCAAGTAAGATGTGCACCCCAATTTTTAGTGAATCGGAAACCACACAATTTTGCAAATACGAACAAAAAATTGACTTTAGGCATGAATTGAACAAAAATCTCATCAATTTTCAACTTTTTCAGTACAAAAGCGTTTTCTTGTTACATTTGCTCCAAATTTCTCCATTATAATCAAGTATAATGCACACATAACTTCCTAAAACTTCTTGAAAATTTTGTACCCGCTTATGACACACACCCCTTTTTTTCTTNACAAAAGGTGCTGGTGAGAAAATCTCACCTCAATCGGAAATAGAGGAATATCTCGCGGAAGCGTGAATTCCTTGGTGTACAAAAAATAGTACTTCGTAACATTATATATATCAATTTCAATATTGTTTTGTGCATACGTGTGGTTCCCCAAAAGCGAGGGAGGGGGGATTTTGGACTACAATCAATTACAGTGTATAATTGTGAAAATATTTGTTTAAATGAGATTTATTATTGCAATGAGATTCATAATTGTTATGAAATTTGTAATTGCAATGAGATCCATAATTTTCATGAGATTTATAATTGTAAAGAGATTCATAATCATAATGAGATTCATAATTGTAATGAGATTCATAATTGTCATGAGATTCATAATTGTCATGAGATTCATAATTGTCATGAGATTCATATATGTAATTAGATTCATATTTGCAATGAGATTTGTTGTAACAAGATTTGATGTGATGAAATTTACTGTATTTACTCAAAACCACGTGCCCTCAAGTAAGGCGCGCAGAGGGGTTTTTCAGTTGGAAATTTTGCTAAAATCTTATCCCCAAGTAAGACGTGCACCCCAATTTTTAGTGAATCTGAAACCACACAATTTTGAAAATACAAACAAGAAATTGACTTTAGGCATGAATTGAACCAAAATCTCATCAATTTTCAACTTTTTCAGTACAAAAACGTTTCCTTGTTACATTTGCTCCAAATTTCTCCATTACAATCAAGTATAATGCACACATAACTTCCTAAAACTTCTTGAAAATTTTGTACCCGCTTATGACACACACCCCTTTTTTTCTTCTGAACTTCTGAAAATCCGGGGAAAAGGTGGGCGTGGTACTTGAGTAAATACCGTATTATAACGAGAATTTACTGCATGAAAAAATACTGAATCTTTTGAATCATCACGACTCAAATTTAATCTCTTCCAGCGGGTGAGACGTCACGACTGCAGCAACCACAGCAACTCCAGCCACCTGCTGAAAACGATGCCCAACTTCGGGGCAGTTGCTCGTCGACGTCAAATCACCGCCGAATCCGCCTCCCTCATGGACAACACATCCATCGCATCTTACAACACCACGGCATCAAATCAATACTACATGCAACAACAACAACAACACTTTTCCAATAACCATAATGCAAATGCCGGGAGAATGATGGCACCGTCACGTGCCACCATGCGGAATCTCCTGATGCAGACGAGCACCAAAAAGGTGGCGGATGCGGAAGCTGCGGTGGGTTCGCCGAAAACTGTTTGCGGGTTCGTGGGTTCCAGCAGTGTGGTGAGTGCCGAGAAGAATTACCGACAAAACAAGGCGTTTGAAGAGCGGATGAAGAAGAAGCGACAAGTGTGGGAAGAGCGCAACCAAAAGAGTAAGTGTGAGGGACTAAAAATAAGGTCTCACACTATAGTTGCTTGATGCTTGTATATAGGAAGAAAAAATAAATAAAAAACCCATTTTTTATTGTATCTTAAATTTAATCTCAAACAACAATTTCTTTTAAAAAATCAGGAGTAAAATAATATTTTTCAAAAATTATTTAATTAAATCAAAAGTCTACAAAAATGAAGAAATAAGACATGCATTGTTTTTCAAGAGATATCAAAAAATGAACACTTGTATCAATTCCTTCATTCAAGTTCTAAAAATTGGAATACCAAAACCTATCAACACTGAGCCAGTATACTCTCTGCCCAGGAAATAATTTGGCCATTGCAACCTGCATTGCAAAGCCATTGGCATGGCATTTGTGTGCAAAATTGAGGAAAATTAAGGTTGAAATTACCTTGACAACGATATTTCGAAAATTTAATTATTTTTCATTATCAATTTTGACCAGCTTGAAAATTCATTGAATTCTGTATTCCAAGAGATCTGCGCTTGAATAAGGAGTTTTTTTCTTCAAAAATTGGAGTGTACGTTCAGAAATGTATATGAACGTCTCCTTGAAATTATTATTATTTTAAAAATAAAATATTTAATTTTTGAACATTTGTTCACCAGTTGCAGAGAAAAAGCTGGAACTTCGATACCTCAGAGACGAAAGACGATTAGCGGAGCTACGGAAAAACGAATTGATCAAATCCATCACTACAATGCAGGATCAACTGAACCGACGTAGAACTGAGGTGAAAAATGTAAACGCAAATAATATTCATCTTTCAGTTTTGCTTATGAGGTATATAAAAAAAGACAAGTAATGGAGAAAGTTCTCTTATTCCAGCTTCCGTCTCTTATGTATAGTAACGTACAGTATTTCTCCATTTATTTACTTTCGATCGATCAGCAATTGGCTCATTGGCAGCGATTATTCCTGAATGAAAAAAGAAAAAGTGGGGACTTGGAGCAAAACTGTCTTCAAGTAAGAAGGGATTTGGAGAAATTACACAGAACCATTTATTCGACTGCTCAAACTTCTGGATTACCCGTGGGATATGCGAAAGAACCTCCTTCACGGAAGGTAAATTCCCTCATCTGCTCTGTTTCTGTCTCTATAAATCATTACAAATGTTTTAATTCAGAAAAATTAACAAGGTTTTCGTTTTTATTTCTGATATTTCAGCTGAACCACAAAATTTCATGCATGCGACTCGAACACGAAATCGGTGATCTTCGGAAACGACTGGAGAACATGCGACTTCGACTGGATGCAGAAATCAGGGTGAACTATTTTACTACAATTAAAAAGAATACATTACTGTATTTACTCAAGTTGATTGGGATTATAGGCCTCACTCCAGCAAATTTTGGCAGGCAATTTATAGAGGGAAGAACGCACCAAATAAACTGCGGAGGAAGTTAAAATTCCGAAGGAAAATAAATACGGGGAAAAACAGGATCGAAAAGTTGAACGATACTGCGTTGAAATTATTTTTTAAAAAACAAGAAGAAATCACCGAGTAGCTTTTCCTTTGATTTTGATTTGCTTTTCTTCCACTTTCATGATATTGAAATTTAAGGCAGCACCTTTCAATCACAATGACATAAATTTCGACTTTATAGGGCCCATCTGAGATTTTCTTGAGGCATTTTCTGCGGCCTACAATAAATGAAACAACTACGGTATAAAAATACTGTAGGGTCTAAAAGAAAATTTTTGTTTTTCCCCGTTCATCAGATAAAGGACCAAGCAGAACTCGAAGTGCGTGAAATTCGAAATGAAATCTCAGACAAGAAGCGGATGCTCAATGAAATTCTAGCTGCGATGAAACGCGCCGGTGCCTCGGAAAGTCACATACTTTTGCTGCCTTCGTCCTCTTTGGCAACACCCTCGAATGGGCCGAAAATGAATGGCCACAAATCAGCAAATCATCATCAATACGTACTCGAAATGACGAGTCGCATCGACTCCAATTGGCGACACGGCAAACGACGAACGATCCCGAGCAAAAGCTTATCAAATTTGGCGAGTTTGCCGTCGGACGCGTGAAATCAAAAAGAAGTTACCGCAAGAGAAAGGAAGAAAAAAAAGATTTCTGCTGCCAAAATACCCTGCATTTTCAGAATGTTTTTGTTTCTGAGGTGCTTAATTTTTTCATTGCTTGCGATTTGAAAAAAAAGTAATAATGCTGCTTGGAAAATGAAGGACGATCCCGCATCATTACAATAAAAAAATAGGTCTTCCCTCGTGAAGAATGAACAAATACGTTTAAAAAAATTCCGCCGCGAACTTTTTTCGATATCTTATAAAGATTAATAAAATCTCCCCAAAACGACGAATACGTTTCAGCTCCTTGTCCTGAATGTTTTCTTCCAGGTGTCTGAAAAAATATTTTTAAAATTTCGATTTAAAACAACAAAATAAATACTTTACTATACTCACAATAAACCGTCCCAATGCTAGACTTCTCTCAAACGGTATTTTTTAAAAAGTGAAGTACAGTACAGTTAAAGTGCATTTGCATGTGAGATGAATTAAGCATGCGTGCAAACGTGACTTTTCGGTAAATAAACAATTCGTTGCGCTTCGACATTTTTTTTTCATTTCCGATTTTAAAGCCGGTCGGTCAGATTTCACACGTTGGAACGACGGATGACAAAATCCCTTAATCACCTGGTTCAAGAATATTTTTAAAATATACGTTTTTGTCTTATTGAAAAACATTCACGCAGAAAAACCTCTATATATATGACTTGCAACTCTTACTGAAGTTTACTCTCGATGCAATAAAATGATTGAGTTTTACACATATAAAAGATGAGGACGCGTCTGACTTCGAATTGTGTAAGTACATAATTATATATTTGTGAGAGACAACATAAGCACACGTGAATGACACCTTTTAAGCAAACAAAAAACACTCACTTCATTGAAAAATTATGATGCACAGATAATGTCACAGATTCGAGGCGCAATTATGACGTTCTTCTGCAAATCGTAGACGCCGTTTTTGGGCGCCACTGAACATAACAAAAAGCAGCCTAATTTTTTTTTTGATTATCTTCCCGAAAAAAAAATTACACCTAACTTGTTGAAAGAAAAAAGGCGGGATCAAGTCACAAGAATGTCTACAATGTATATTCTCTTCGATATGTCGATGAGACAATCATCGAAACGTGACCCAAAAATACGAAATCGTGACTGACTCCTGAGCGTATAAGAGGTTTCTATAGTCCAGTACAGTAAATAGATAGCGCATCATGGTTTGTATTTGCAAAAAGTCTGGTCAAACATTGGAAAAGCAAAAGAAAACATTTTTGCGACATAGATCCGCTTTCGTTCCAAAAGAAGAGTCCTACAAACTCAAATCATGTAAAATTTTAAAAGTCGAACAGACTTTCTTTTTTGACATCTGCTTCAAAAAGATATTTTAATTCAACATAAAAAAAATGGAAATAATCTAATAATAAACAAAAAATGAAAAAACTTAAACAAATTTATTTCTTTTAAATTGTTTTTATTTATTTCCTTTTTCCTTTTTATTTTATTAATTTATTGTTCGTCTGAAGAATTGATTTTTTATTTTAAGCAGGACCATAAATTGTACCCATAGCAATTTTTTGAATGAGGAAAAATGAAAACAAGTACGCAAACCAGCAATGGGAAACTCAATCATCAGGGGCTTTATTATTTTTGTAAATTTCAAAATTGTGTGCGCCATCAGAGGAGCAGCAGGAAAGCAACACACTACTGTAAGTAATCTACAAATTGATTCAACATTCAAACACGAGTTTGAATAAATTTAAGATGAACATCATGAATATTACACATAACTGATTATGTGATGAGAATTTAGAAATGTGTACGCATAAATTTATACATTCTCAACAGAAGTTTCTCGAACTGAAAAAATCAGGGGACTGCTGATTAGTTTGTTTAGTTTTTCACTAGATAAATACAGTAGTTATAAATCTATCAAGTTTTTCAAATCAGGTCCTTATTGGAGAATAATTTCTTCGTCTTCGGAAGAAGTTTCATATTTCAGACTTTGTGATATTCATTCAGAAGATGTTAATGAATCCAGTTAATTAAGACAGGTTTTTCACATAAATTGAAGTATTGTAAGACTTCATTAAAACAAATAAAGATGCGCTTATGTGTCATTCGTAGGCATCAAATTTCAGCAGGAAATTTTGAAACTTGCAACTTTGAATGCGATGGACACACTGTGAATTCAATTCATTGAAATTATCACAGAATTCACTGCATTTGAAATTTTAAATATGCTGTATTATGCACTATATACTGTGTTTCAACAGTACAGTATTTAATTTTTCTGGGGAAAAATCGGAAGAGTTTTTGCTTATAATGTATATTCATGCTTGATCAGTTTCATCTTTTAAAATTTCACCAGACATTGAGATTTTAACTCGGCAGTTGTTCATAAACAATTATTAATACCATTTTTCGACCTAGAAATGAGCAGCTTTTTATAGAAAACGCAGAGGAGCAATCATGGAATTTATTTGCGAATCTCTACACTTTTACGCCAATGAGTATATGAAAAGCATCCTGATTTTTTTTTGGCAAACCTTCCCGGAAAAAACGTCTGCACGAACCGTAGGAGAATTTGGCATAATTTAATGTATGCAGGGGTTATCTTCCCTGAAAAACCATTTGAGGTGAGTTATGCTGGTACTTATGGGTGATCACCTGTCGCAAAAAAATTGCTGCAGCACCTCAAAATGACTATAGTTCTGTAAAAAAAAAATAAAACGCACTAGAAAGTCACATTATCCATCTGTGACTCTTTTCCATATCAGAAAAGCACATGCTGTACAACAGATAACAACCTTTATACCAAAGTTCGATGCGGAACTTTTACCCTGAAAATAATGGTGATACCATCATCATCATCAGAATCGAGTCTCACGAGGAACACGTATAACGTATCTCGCGAAAAAAAATCTGCACAGCTTTCATTTTTGTTGTTGAAAATATTGCAATGAGATGACGGCAAGTGTCTGAAACATGTCCGGACTTTGTAATCTGACAAATCTGACGAATTCCAGCAACATCAGTTGTCCCCCAGGTCTCAAGCAACCAGAGGAAACTATGCTCGCGGTTCGAATCATATCATTGATCGTTTGTGGAGCTGTTATGCTTACGGGAATTTGCGGTGAGTTCAGTACATTATAGTTTAACTTTGATGAAAAACTGAAGTTGAGTAAGGTCAATTTACATTCGTGAAGCATGGTTTTTTTTGCTTGCCGTCCCATCATGAATATCTAAAAATTGACAAATTGATTCGAAATTCAAACGCGAGTTAGAATAAATTCAAGCTTGAATATCACACATAACTGATCATGTGATGAGAATTTAGAAGTGTGTACGCATAAATACATTCTCAACAGAAGTCTCTCAAACTGATGAAATCAGAGGAATTCTGATTATTTGGTTTAGTTTTTCACTAGATAGATGGTTAGATCAATCACGTTTTTCAATAAATCAGGTCATTATTGGACAAAAATCCCATCCGCTTTAGCATTTCCAAAATGACTCGCCGCGATCTATTCGGTCAGTTTTCGAGGTGATATATTTAAAGATGATCAGTTGAAGCAGCTGGTTTTTCTTTCAATGACTGCTGAACAGTGGTCGAAATAAATGAATTAAGCTGCTATAAACACCATTAAACAGTTCTCGAAAAAGACTGACCATTACTTTTGATTCAATTTGTAAAATAGACCCAGAGATTTGTTCTTAAATCTCCGCGATAAGGTCCCCGCAATATGTGAAAAATTCCGAGAATTGCACTGACATATGAGAATAATACTGGACTTTTAAATTAAAAAAACCATTACAGATGTTTCTAATGTGATTGAAATTTCTTGTGTAATAAAATGTCCCCCTTTGTGGATACAGTATAGTTTCAATTTTCAATCAAGACATAAAAGACGCGCGTCGCTTCTTCCAACACGTAATTCTTGTCGCAAAAACTTTCTTATGATGTATTATACGCATTTGACTCAGGCCATACACTTTGTTATGCTTTACAAAAGTGATTTTATTGTACAATTTACAAGGGACAAACGTCAACTATACTATACAGTACTGTGAAACATTTGCGCAAAAACTGACTTGTTCCAAATTTCTGAATGACATTTTATAGGGAACACGTTGACTTTGCTGACGCTGTCGACAGCGAAACACGTTCGTCGCCGTGTTTCGACACTATTTGTCATGAATTTGTCAGCAGTGGATTTGAACTACTGCGTTTTTGCGATGCCTTTGAACGCCATCACGATTTTGAGTCCGACGTTTTGGTGCGATCACGAAAAATTGTGTCAAGTCTTTGCCTACTTGAGATACAGTCTCGCCTTCTTGGACTGGACCAGTTTGGCTCTCATTGCGATTGAAAGGTTTGCATTTCGTTTGTATTCTTGCTGATCTTCTTTTATTTTAGGACTGATTTTATCAAAAAAAAATTATGGGGGACATATATGGGATAATAGCACGTTCGGGTGGAGAAAACGTCGGGTGAGAAAAAAGTTTTTGAAGGGCGAAAAGTCGCATTCAAAATTCCCGCTTCTAATTTTTCCTCATTATCGCATTCGAAGGTAATTTTTCTGACTTATTGATGATTCCATTTTTCAACGTGGAGTACTTTTACTTGATTTGCTGCGATTCCGTTTTTTCTTTGGTACTTTCAACTACAGTATCCTAAAGAATAATTTTTATCATGCAATCTTTCTTGCCAATGTGAAACTTTACGTCAGCAATGTTTTCTCTCTGAAATCTGTTTTTAACAAAATGTTCGCACAAATTTTCTCAATCCCGACATTTTCTTATGCGAGAACCTCATTTTAAAACAAAAATCTTATATGATTTCTAATCAAAGATTCTCTCTAATTTGTTCATTCAACTAAACGTCATACAGAAACAAGCTGAAGGCCTTTTGCTTCAAATTAATTTTTACAAATATTTTGTTTCCAATGTCAAGGAATGAATGGGTGTATGCATACATGTCAGATGTCTATAGCTGTTGTATTTCATGGATTGTATTTTCTTTTAATTTTGTTATCAATTTGTGCTCTGTTTCCTGCTCTGAAGTGATTAAATGTCATTGAGTGGATTGGGGTTGGGTGCTGGGAAGGGGGTTTGGTTGTGGAAATCTTGATTGAACCTTGTGAACGCTGAAAAGCAGCAAATAAAAGTGTTCTGTTCATTCATTCATTCATCAAAAATCTTTGCTCCCATTTTATGATTCAAAAAAGGTATGCAAAAATAGTTTTCTGGCAGTCGAGATTCTACGGGATCGTTTTCCAGCGAGGAGTTGTTCTCATGGCCATTCTTTTCACCTGGATATTTCATTTCGGTGCCATGCTGTTTTATTTGGAAGAGGTGAATGCATATTTTAACATATATTAATATGATGAAATTACTGTATTCCATATGCTCTCTTCTTCAGGCTGGAGATGGAAGCTTTGGATTGAACATGCAAGTGGAACGGTGTGACTTTAACCCTTTGACGAAAAAGTTTAGTTTCGCTCGGCAATTTTTCTGGGGGCTCTGGACTTTCCCTGTTCTGTTCGTCATTGGACTATGCTACGTGCACATTTTCATTTTCGTCAGAAAGCAGTCAAAAGAGATAATATCGTGAGTTCCCCAAAGAAAAAAATGTCCCCTCAGTTTGCTTTAACATTTAAATGAAAATACAGTATATTTGGCATTAACTCCGTCGCGGAGAGAAAGAGCATAAAACAGGGCATATATATTTTGTCGCGGAAAAATCGTTAAAACGAAATTCATTATATACCACAAATTCGGATCCCATCTCTAGAATATATCCACTATTCAGTGTTACCAAACATTTTTGGGCCCACGGACTGGCAAATTTCAATTGAAAATTTTCGCGGATACCGGCAAATTTCCCAAAAACAAACTCTGCGGACTGGTAAAGTTTCATGAGATTTTTGCAGGATCAAGAATGTTTTGTTTTAAATACATTATGGCATGTAATTTAAAGTTTTTGATTTTTTGCAGAATTTTATTAGTTTTTTAATTAGCAAGGTGGACTTCAAGAAAGGTTCCTCAAAATTTAAAAAAATTTATTTCAGCATGTGAAAATGTATCTGAATTGTTATCATATATAGGAGAAAAATCCAATTTTATTTCCACCAAATACTTTCAACTGCCATTGTCTCTCCGAAATTTCAGATAAAGATAACAGACTCCATTGCTCCTTTTGATGAATTTATTTTGGTGAAGAAAATTTCCCGCCGACTGGCAAAAAACTGTCGGTCCGCGGACCGAGGGTTGGGGAACACCGCACTATATATCACATACAGCTTTATTTTGAAGGATTCTAAAAAATGCACCCTGAGCGATGTGACGGAAAAATTGGCACCGTGTGCCATTACAACATGTGTCAGGAATGGTGGTTCATACCCAAAAACTATCTATCGGTGTATGAGAAGAATTTATCCCATTGATCAAAAACATGCCGATCGTATACATCACATGAATGATTAATTCATTCGATCTTTAGCATTAATCTCGGATTGAAAAAAATCAATTGGAAAACACGCAAAAAAATATAATGCTGCCAGCACATATACTTTCATAATGAAAATCCTTGTTTTGGCTCATTTATGTCTTTCCAAAAGAACAGAAAATTCATTTACACGGACTAACCTTTTTTTTTGTCTCCGACACCTGCACAGATGACTTGAAATTCATCAACCTAACGCTCTGTCAATAAAAACTATACCAACATTATTTTCCTTTTTCACATTTTAACAAAGTCAGGCTGCAAATACAGTATTTTCCATAACGAGTCTCAGAAAAAACTACAGAATCATTTTCTTCTAAATATGCATACAATACAAATTTTCCACACCTTTTAAAAATTTCAAAAATTCGCTATTTGTGTATCACATGCCTGTATATATAGTAGTCTTTCAAAGATGAATGTGCTGTAAACTAGCTGTATATGACTTCCATAAATCTTCATAAGACATAAGTGCCATTTTACGCAAGTACGATAAAGAAAACAAAATGAAGTGAGACGGATTAAACCTCGTTTTTCTGACTTTCGATTAACAGGTTTGCAGATTCCGAATACGTCCTGAAGTCAGGAATACAACGAATGCGTGAGCGAGACATTTCATTGGCAAAGACATTGTTTCTGTTGGTCTGCTCGTACACACTCTGCGTGGTCCCGGTTTGCATTGCCAACATCGCAGATCCCTGCGACAACGAACCGAATCTGCAAATATTGCGTATAACGTATATAAAGGGCAACATGTCGTAGTTGTTGGACTAGATACGACACAAGGTAGGCCTTATGTCTTTGCGTATGCACCTAGAAGAGTCGTTCACTCTCTATATTTTGAATAAAAAGCAAAGAAATAAAAAATCTAAAACTGGCGTCTAATTTTTTCAGAAGAAGTTATTGAGGGAAACTCAACATCAATCATATACACGCGTCTGAAATGTTTTGCATGATTAATTTTTTAAACCCGGGGGAAAAATCTCATCGATTTCAACAACACATTGCTCTCAGCTGATGATTCAAGTTTTGCATTGGGAGCTGATGCTAATTTCTTCTGCTTTACTTTTTCCGGCTGTTTACAATGCAATTACAGTTGAAGCTCGATAAGACGCCAAGTCTCAAAAGTTTTCCGCTTGATAATTCTTGTAAAGCATCAAATGAAAACGAACTCCTGACAGTTCATCGGGTACTCAACAACAACGAATTCCTAAAAATTTGGTACATCTTATCCAGGTGTTTCCCACGGCTTTTCCGAAAATCGCAGCTGCCAAAAGTGGAAAATTAGTGGGGTCGGGTCTTTGAAGTTCGTGAGTTGCTGAAAGAGGTTTAGCGTAGTGTGCGGTCAGTCCGTTCTGGCCTTTATTCGCTGACAAGGTCGCCGTACTCAAGGCCTTTCGACAGTGTTGTCCAACTCTGTATGAATGCTGAAGAGGAATTGAGTTACTATGACCCAGAGGACATTCAACACGACCTGGAGGAAATTCTCAAGTGCGACAAGGCAGCTTCGTTGAGCAGCAATTTCCTGAGACAATTCCGAAAGGATATGAACAATAAGAAGGAGAAACCGCGTGCTGATCCGGAAGATAACTCGCAGGACGGAAACGACTATAAATAATGGAAAGATCCGAGCATTTTGTTCAGTGCAATTGCATCACGTTTTGCATTTCTGACTGATGGAAAATGAGAAAAAAGTCCTTTAAACTTCAATGATGAGCATTTTCTTCGAATAAGTGCTTCAGTTGACTGTCGTATAGAGATGAGGACTTCAGAGAAAATTCAGACGAAAGAAGTTCGGAGAATACCGTAAACCAGAATTAAATTAGACTCAATTCGTGATATATCTGTCGAAATAACCTCAGCATAGTACTGTATATATTATTCAAGAAAAACCGCTTGGCTTAAACAAATCGGCCAAAAATTACATCTGTTACTGCTTTCCGAATGAATTCCACGATTTTCTCCCAAGTTTAGCGGGACTCGAAAATCGGCGTGTAATGCGACGAAATTCACAATTTTCCGACTATTATTTGTTCGGAAAAACTTCACAAGACGAAGTTGGATCACTATAGTCCTTCGTCGTCGAGTTCTTCGGAAATCTCTCACAAGGTTCAATTCGACTTCAGCCTTTTCTTGCTCAGCGGCTTCCAATTAGCACCTTTCGAGCAATTGCGAAATCGGACATTTTTTAGCAAGCTTTCGGCGAAGAACGGGGCTTTGAAAAGCCGTTTCGAATCCCTCGAGACTGAACTAGAATGCTGCTCGCATCAGTTTTTCCTGAAACCAGCAGGATTAGCCTTCGCATTCTTATCGTTTTGGACCTTTACTAAACATGAAGTTATCAACGAATGCAATAGTCCGCTATATTTGGAAGGATTTTTCTCAGGAAAAATCAAACAAAAGGGTGACCCTTTCGAAAAAACTGTTGTTGTTCTTTTTCTGGAGTAAGCCTAGCAAGGCCACGTACGGATACGCATCTTTGCCGTTTCCGAAAAAATCCTGCGAATATGTGTGAAAACTTTCGGGGGTGTATAAAAGCTTTGGGAATTTCTGAAGTAAGCATGAGTTCTGCTTGGAAAGCTTTAGAGTGAAGATCTCCTTATGGTTCTTCTTTCGTTTTTCTGTTCACTTTTTTGCGAGAAGATGTTCTGCTGAATGCCAATTCGGACGCTGTGGACTTCGGTCCTATAATGCTAGCGTGAGAGGGGCATTCAGTTCATTATCTTCTAGTTGCTCCAAATTGTACGGAAAAAAAAGTATTAAAGCGGTAACATAAGTACCAAGTATTGCCACACGACTTACGGCTAAGGCTGCGCCTTTAATTTAGGCTCGCTCCCTAAGCGTAAATCGCAATGACACCTTGACGCGAACGAATACATCTTTACCAAGTTTTTGTTGTACAATCGGAATTCGGGTGAAATGATTGTGTACCATGAAAAACCGTCTGTCTTTGCAGTGAGCTGAATGCCCTTCTCGTCGCTGTGATGCGAAATGAGCGCGGGTACGGTATTCAGCATGACTGCGTAGAGAGACTTCTACGGATGGAATTATTGTACGTTTATAAAATGGAAAAAACTTTTTAACTTCGAATATTGAGGGTTGAAATTCTTTCGAAATAACCGTACTTGATTCTGGGATTCGATGATGTTCCGGGTGCTATGCAAGGCAAACGCTCTCTCTGGTAGGTGGGGCCGGTTCCATCACAGGGAAAGTTTGTCGCGATTCAACCCCGGCGACGATCGAAATTCGAAAAATGATAGAAATTGAACGATGAAATTTAAAAAAATCGTGAATGACTATGTTATCCTTGCCATGATTCAAGACAATATACTGTAGTCGTATTTTTGGCGAGTACTAAAATATCAAATTTGGGGTTCGATTTTGAACCCCTCTGTAATACTAAATTGAAACATGCCTCTCCCTCCGTCGTCATTAAAAGTAGCTATTGATTTCTACGAAGACCCTCATGTGTTTCGTTCTACAGCAGATAGCAGTTTATTCCTGATATTCAAGAATTTTGCGGGGAAAAAATTAAGTACGAAATAAAATAGATATATTAAGTGCTTGCCTTGCCTAATAATTATTGAACATAGGAATGGATATTATAGTGAATTGAAAAATTGACTGTCAAATTGAACCTATACTAGCCCTATAAAAGGACTCACGTCGTGAATTTGATATAGATCGGTTATTTCGCTTGGATTGAACATTTCGCGCCTAACATATACCTGTATGATGAATATGACACTGGACAATATTATGCAATGACGAAATGTTTCATAGCTGAAAGATGGCGATTTAAGATTTCCGCATTCTCGTCAGTGAGAGGCAACACCCGTCAATTTCGAAGCAATTTTAGAGAATATTATGACTTGTGAAACCAGGAGACGAGAGCGAGTTCAAGAAACAGTGAACCCATGGCCTTCATGTTCGCGTAAAAAATTGTTTCCATGCAAGTGTTTTTACATCAAGAGCAGATCTGTAAGGTAACGTTAATTTTAGTACAGTACTAAAGTAAAGGTTTAAATTTGATCACTGCCCACCCGGATGCATTGACGAGAGAGACTCCCGCTATTGTTCGTGAGCAGTAAACTTCCTCAAAATTAATTTTCCTCCTATATAGAAGCACTCAGTGCAGCGAATTTCATATTTTTGCAAATTATTTCAACTTTTCACTAGTACAATGTACAGCTCATACAAAACCGCTGAACGAAATTTCACTTAATGGGTTGTCTTGTGCAGAAAAATTCCGGCGGAGAAATTAGCCCCACGTTATCTCATAATCACTGTGCCTTAGCTTATCTATATACATAATCAGATTTAAAAATTTCAAATCCGACCGCACAATTTAATCCAGGTGTGTAGACATAGCCTTAAAAATATTTCTAATGAGTTGCAGTTGAGTGAATCAAAGGTTTTGATTTACCGTCGTGAGCCTTCGTATTTACAATACCGTGTTTGATAAGAAAATAAAGTTTTTCGGTAGCCCAGGTTTCTAGATGGTAAAGCTGAAAGTAAACACCGTACTAATAGCAAATGAATTCTCGCGTTGTTCATTGCAGTCTGACTGAAACGGCACGTTTACAATAAAAATCGAAACAATGAAAAGGTATAGGATCTGAACTCTCCTGCAATGCATCCTTCTCGAGGCATTATATTCATATTTTGGGCGTTTCCGATACTCACCTACCAATTCAAGGCATGCATCCAGAATTTTACAGTTCTTCAGGGCGTGACGTTCATGAAATCTGCTTTGTCAATCCTACACGGGCACACCTGCAATTCGAAGCGAGTATCATTAGTTTGCCCGACAGAGNTATTTGGAAGGATTTTTCTCAGGAAAAATCAAACAAAAGGGTGACCCTTTCGAAAAAACTGTTGTTGTTCTTTTTCTGGAGTAAGCCTAGCAAGGCCACGTACGGATACGCATCTTTGCCGTTTCCGAAAAAATCCTGCGAATATGTGTGAAAACTTTCGGGGGTGTATAAAAGCTTTGGGAATTTCTGAAGTAAGCATGAGTTCTGCTTGGAAAGCTTTAGAGTGAAGATCTCCTTATGGTTCTTCTTTCGTTTTTCTGTTCACTTTTTTGCGAGAAGATGTTCTGCTGAATGCCAATTCGGACGCTGTGGACTTCGGTCCTATAATGCTAGCGTGAGAGGGGCATTCAGTTCATTATCTTCTAGTTGCTCCAAATTGTTGCCTTTTTTTTCATAATTTCGCCATTGTATTCATGGTTCATAACGGTGTGCTGAATGCCGATTCCGACGCGGAAATTAAATCCGAGCGAGGGATTCGCATTTAGCGTTACTGTGGAACTGCGCTTGAAATACATCTTTACCATGTTTTTGTTGTACAATCGGAATTCGGGTGAAATGATTGTGTACCATGAAAAAACCGTCTGTCTTTGCAGTGAGCTGAATGCCCTTCTCGTCGCTGTGATGCGAAATGAGCGCGGGTACGGTATTCAGCATGACTGCGTAGAGAGACTTCTACGGATGGAATTATTGTACGTTTAAAAAATGGAAAAACTTTTTAACTTCGAATATTGAGGGTTGAAATTCTTTCGAAATAATGGTACTTAATTCTGGGATTCGATGATGTTCCGGGTGCTATGCAAGGCAAACGCTCTCTCTGGTAGGTGAGGCCGATTCCATCACAGGGAAAGTTTGTCGTGATTCAACCCCGGCGACGATCGAACTTCGAAAAATGTTAGAAATTGAACGATGAAATTTAAAAAATCGTGAATGACTATGTTATCCTTGCCATGATTCAAGACAATATAGTCGTAGTTTTGGCGAGTACTAAAATATCAAATTTGGGGTTAGATTTTGAACCCCTCTGTAATACGAAATTGAAACATGCCTCTCCTTCCGTCGTCATTAAAAGTGGTTATTGATTTCTACGAAGACCCTCATGTGTTTCATTCTACAGCAGATAGCACTTTATTCCTGATATTCAAGTATTTTCCGGGAAAAAAATTAAGTACGACATAAAATAGATATATTAAGTGCTTGCCTTGCCTAATAATTATTGGACATAGGAATGGATATTATAGTGAATTGAAAAATTGATTGTCAAATTGAACCTATATACTAGCCCTATAAAAGGACTCACGTCGTGAATTTGATATAGATCGGTTATTTCGCTTGGATTGAACATTTCGCGCCTAACATATACCTGTATGATGAATATGGCACTGGACAATATTATGCAATGACGAAATGTTTCATAGCTGAAAGATGGCGATTTAAGATTTCCGCATTCTCGTCAGTGAGAGGCAACACCCGTCAATTTCGAAGCAATTTTAGAGAATATTATGACTTGTGAAACCAGGAGACGAGAGCGAGTTCAAGAAACAGTGAACCCATGGCCTTCATGTTCGCGTAAAAAATTGTTTCCATGCAAGAGTTTTTACATCAAGAGCAGATCTGTAAAGTAACGTTAATTTTAGTACAGTACTAAAGTAAAGGTTTAAATTTGATCACTGCCCACCCGGATGCATTGACGAGAGAGACTCCCGCTATCGTTCGTGAGCAGTAAACTTCCTCAAAATTAATTTTCCTCGTATATAGAAGCACTCAGTGCAGCGAATTTCATATTTTTGCAAAATATTTCAACTTTTCACTAGTACAATGTACAGCTCATACAAAACCGCTGAATGAAATTTCACTTCATGGGTTGTCTTGTGCAGAAAAATTCCAGCGGAGAAATTAGCCCCACGTTTATCTCATAATCACTGTGCCTTAGCTTATCTATATACATACGGATTAGTCTAAATTTTTAAAGTTTAGGCTGGCGTGTTAAATTAGGTCCACACATCTGTATCGGAATTTTTATAAAGATTACTCAACGTCAACTCACTTAGTTTCCAAAACTAAATGGCAGCACTCGGATCGTATTTACAATACCGTGTTTGATAAGAAAATAAAGTTTTTCGGTAGCCCAGGTTTCTAGATGGTAAAGCTGAAAGTAAACACCGTACTAATAGCAAATGAATTCTCGCGTTGTTCATTGCAGTCTGACTGAAACGGCACGTTTACAATAAAAATCGAAACAATGAAAAGGTATAGGATCTGAACTCTCCTGCAATGCATCCTTCTCGAGGCATTATATTCATATTTTGGGCGTTTCCGATACTCACCTACCAATTCAAGGCATGCAAGTTTACAATAAAAATCGAAACAATGAAAAGGTATAGGATCTGAACTCTCCTGCAATGCATCCTTCTCGAGGCATTATATTCATATTTTGGGCGTTTCCGATACTCACCTACCAATTCAAGGCATGCATCCAGAATTTTACAGTTCTTCAGGGCGTGACGTTCATGAAATCTGCTTTGTCAATCCTACACGGGCACACCTGCAATTCGAAGCGAGTATCATTAGTTTGCCCGACAGAGGTGGGAAGGAACATGGACATTCGATTCACTTCTAGGCGAAAAGGCATACGCACCACTTCTGCGATCTCTCGCGTTGTTTAATTGCATTGAATCAAGTGAATTGCATTGAATTAAGCTACAGTAAGTAAAAAAAATATCCAGAAACATTCCGCGCGTTGAATTACACCTAATTTAAAATGCTCGGATCACTCGAATCTTGTTCTAATACTCGCAAGCCGAGCTCAACTATGAACCATATTTCAGACAACGGAAACGAGCAAGGACTTGTTTTCTGTAATATAATTGACTACATACCTTACTAGGATTTGTCCACTTTCAATGAAAAATTACAACTATTCGTGTACTGTAATAGTTTTCTAAAAAAAATTCCAAGAAAGAACTAATTTTGCTGGATCGGAATGAAACAGCAGCACAACAATCGAGTAAGAATTAGATAAACAAAATTTGCAAACAGCATTCCAGGAGAAGGTGATCAGTGAGAAAGACTCAATTTGAACGGCAGAAAAAAGTTATTGTTTCTTCAAATAGAGATCATTCCTATAGACATGAGAATGCATGACACGTGCGTAATTGTCCTACGACATATCAACTGATGATTCTGTACATTGCGCATTTGTTCAAGCCTATTCAACTATTTTTTCAATCAACACTGCTGACTTTGGCGCGACAGAATTTTGATAAGAACACTCGGTTAATGGGATTTTGGACGATACACTTCTAACTGGAATGAGCTCACCAAGCTCATTATCCATCAAATTACAGCTGTAATGAAATCTTCATCTCTTCAGAACAAGACACAGAAACCATGCCTACCAGCCTCATCCGTGATATGAGCATGCCAGTCAACGTGATGCCCACGAACGTGGAGCCCGCGGTGAACATCGGCGGGAACCAGGAGATGATAGTGAAAGTAGGCGCTTGGCGTGAATTTGCTCCACCACCGGGCATCAAAAGGCTCTCCTTGCTCCACTGCCTCAAGTCCGTACTCATGGTCAGTCGTGTTCTCGGCTTCTTCCCATTCCGATTCGAGGAACACGGGGATGGACGGATGGACGTACGATTCAGCGGACTGTGGCTCATCTACAATGCAGTGTTGTACACAGTGCTGCATGCTTACGGATTCATCGTTTACTTCACGTCCAACATTTCGTTGAGCAAGACGAGCCGGTATTCATTTGGGGAGGCGGTTGAGAAGCTCGTGAACACTGGTACCATTGTCGATGTCAGCCTTTTCATGGTAAAAAAAAAATATTGTCGCACTTGTCTAGAATACCTGTACTGTACCCACTTGCATACATATCCGCGTTTGGATGAGGATCCTATCGATAATAGGTAGGTGTGGGAGCCCTTATATTCACCTGTGACAGATTATCTAATGTTTGTTGAAACACATCGAGACGAACCCATCCGCAGAAATATCCAAGGCACAAATAGTTTCTGCGCCTACACGCGGTGATGTGGCCCCCATATGCTGTAGTTGAACCTCAATAACTCGTAACTCCCACAATCAAATTTTGTTCAAGTCCCAGAATTCCCATAGAAACAATGTATTAAAAACCTCCCTAAATCAAAGGCGTTTCCTCTGAAACATCCGCAAGTCGAATTTTTTGAGGCCTTCTGGCTATTATTCTCTAAACACAGGAGAGCTAATAGCAATAAAAATGATGTAATTTGATGTGTTTTGAAAGGAAGAAGACTAAATTGGGAAAATGAACTTCTGCATCCTTCTTCAGCATACTGTCAACTCATTTTAAGAATTTAAGGCCCAGGATATCACCATTTACAATTTTGTGCAATACATATATTTTCCCCACAACAAAAAATGTTTGGTTCCGTCACGCAAGCATCTAAAACACGAAACCTCACTAATTCGATTTTTTGCTGGTCCCTTGAAATTCGAATTGGAGAGGTCTGACTGTAAAATATATCTTGAACTATGTTTTGGCCCAAATGCGAAATATGACCCGTAGATTGCTTTTCGGGAGGAACCATGCCTACGGTTACACCTATGAGAGGATCACTGAACTGCTCCTCGCCATCTTATGATCAATTTTTAGGTTAAGTTAGATCGTACATAATTGAAGGAATACATTCGAGATAATTCTGACTTCATCCTTATGCGCGTAAATACCCTTTTGAGCGCCGAAGAATGAAGAAACGGACATGAAATCTATCTCTGGGAATGTTCTCCGACGTATCCCACGATCAACTAGATATCTCAACCTAAAGCATTAAATGTAGTTGATCTTTCGTTCGATTCGCTTAGATATTGTTGAGGCATGGTTCATCAGAAGGAAACAAGCTGGATCATGTTCTTGCTCTTTCCGAATTTTATAATACAGTACTCATTCCCACAGCAGTCTGAAAGGGGACACATGAATTTTTGAGGTATGCTCAAAAATTATGGGGGAAGTAAAAAAATTAATTTGAACTGCCTCTACTGTTCGACTGCTTCCGGTGAGTCTCGGAATGTCACATAGAATTTTCGGTAAGACACAGGAATGTCGCACGAACAATAAGTCAGAGTTTATTAGTTACCATGAAAGCCCTAGCCTGAGATGTCCACATCATCCAGCAATCACCAATACTTGCTTCTGTCGAATCTATGCCATCACAGGTGAGCTTCTTAGGCTGCGACTACAGTTGATACGACCGTTGTCACTGTCAGAAGTTGACCGGTGTCGAGCCCTCTGAGTACGCCGCCAAGCCGCTCAACGGACACGACGGTAGATGGCGTCACCGGTAAGTTTTCTTGACTCGGTTCTTCCGAGACTTCGTGGTCCTCGCCACACTGTTGGCCGGCTTCACAGCCACAGTCCTCATCTCCGTCATGCTCGGCGACAACCTGGGAGCCATGTGGCCCTATGCGTGCGCCTACTGGTACTGCATGGCCGGGGACTCATTGTTCGTCGCAATCGTGACGTGCATCGCAAGAGCGTTTCGCGTCACCGTCAACGAACACTTGTCGCTCGGACTGAATTCCGAATTGAAGGGACTGGATAAGTTCCGGAAACGCTACGGGGAGCTTTGCAACATGGTGGAGGCGACTGCGAAGTGCTTCTCGGCCTGGATCCTGGTCACCAGTGCGTCTTTGCTCGTCCTGCTCACGTGCTCCATTCATTTTTGTATCTGGATCGGGCAACGGGAAAGCAAAGATGGGCTACTCGTCCAAATTGCCCCGGTTATGATCCACTTTCTTCGGATGGCGGTCTTGTGTTGGACAGCTTCGAGACCTGAAGAGGAAGTGAGATTCCTTTGCTTCGATTACTGCATGCATCGGAATGAAAATTTCCTTAGCAGACGTCCCCATTGGCCGAAGGGCATAAAAAACATTAACACACCCTCATCCAATGTTCACCGAAGCTGACATGAGAACAAAAAAATCCGCCGAAATTGGCAAACAGGAAATGCTTCATACTTCGATTTATAAGAACAATGCTCAAACTTTTGACGGATACGTCGAATATTTGAAGAAGAAAGAATCGAATGATTCATGAAATATCTGAGCACGTAAAATGCAGCTCTGAGATAAAAAACTTCCTCGAATAATAATCGTATTTTCAAAATGATTGAATTAAATAAAAAAGTCCATGGACTTTCTTCACGGAAGAGAAGAAAGTCATCTATTTTTTTCGGGAGATATCCTAAAAAACTAATAATTATTTTAATGTTTTATTCAATTTCTAAAAAATTGAAGACCAAAATCAACTGAACTTGAGGCAGTACAGTACTTTCCGGAAATTTTGCGCTTTTATAAATTTGTATTGTTCTTTTTTCCTCAATCGTAATTACTGTATATTGAACTAAGGAAAATCGAGTCATCTATCGTTTCTGAAATAAATACCTGTATTGTTCATTTTTTTTAAATTTCAAATGAAAATGACTCCCTGCACAAAAACTTAAGCACCGAATTCCGACCGGAAATCTTTCATCAATTTACTTAAGGTGTTTCTCTGGAATTCTCTGCGCGGCGACTTATTTCTCGGTCATGTAGATCGACACACCTCATTCTATCAAGTTCCTTTTTTGAATCATGTAGGCAATGAGAACAACGGGGGTGTTGGCGCAAATTGAAGGGGAGATCTTGGAGGACATCGCAAGACCGAAAGTAATTCACTTCAACGTCGAAATTAGCAACTCGACCAAGTCTCTGTCAGCTGCTGGCTTCTTCAGAGTGAACGCTGCTTTGATCCTCTCGGTGAGAAGGAATGCGAATTCTGATTCTTTCTCTTCTTCATGCATAATCCGCAAAACAGGTACTCGGGAACGTTGCGTCGTACTTGGTCATCTTTCTGCAATTCTCAGACTTCAACCCCGCAGGCATCCTTAGCAAGTCAAACAATAACGCTGGTAAGAAATTAAGCACGATCTCCAATTGCATTCATTATTAAACTCACGGTTTTTCCGTTTCATGTCCATGACAATTTTGGCAGTTGGGTGACCAGAGCAACGATCTGTTATGCATAGGTTAGACAACGTTAGTCCAAGTTTTACACCTACCATAAACTTGAGGATTCTACGTCGTCTCGATGGTATTTTGGTGAAGAAAAAAGAAAAGCTTGACAAGACTAGCGAATTCGTGGCAAATCGAGCATTGCAAAGTGCACGATTCATTAATCACCAACATGGTCACTGGAAAATTTATTTTTAGCTCTCATGATCGGGCGAGCAAGCTCGCTTTCGTCATGTGGAAAGCGACGAAAACAAACACATTGCAAGCATTGGTTTGAAATGCTGATAGATACCGCGAAACTGGCGAATGTAAGTGACTCAGAACCATCTTGACAGAAAGAATTTCTAGATGTGCGAAGTAATTTTCGAACGTACTGTACAATTCTTCAGCGGTAAACGAAGATTTTCCTCACGAATTTTTCAAAGCAAAAAATGTGCTTCACCTTATTGAAAAGCACCCATCAAAAATGAATTTAAATCACTTGAATATAATCCAAAATTAGAATGCAATGTACATTGGCGCCGCAGTCGATGGACCTCCTCCATTCCAGTTGGAATTTCACTGCAGTATCCAAAAAAGTCAAGTAACCAAATACTGTACATCGATTGGAAACTACAGAATTTGAGAATTACCATTTGTGTCAAGTTACCTAGAGAGGTGATTAAATCGTACGCGAAATTTGTTCCAAATCATTCGGAAATTTCTTTTTTCAACTTTTGATACAGGCAATTTTTGGTTGGGCGAAAAACACGAGCTTCAATAAAATTATCAGATGTGATTTTTATTTTTCTTACTACGTGCCCAAAATAAAACCTCGCATTCAGAGCAGAAAACGAAGAAACCGGTTTCAAGAATTAGTTGCTGTCACGACTGTTATACAGAACTAAAAAAATGAAGCATCATTGTACTAAACGAATTGTACTAATCACTGTGTTCGAACTATTCAAAATAAATAAAATCGTTGCGGCATGGTTTTTCAAACTAAAAAAAGTGAAACACCGGTTAATGTGTCGGTTTAACTTCTGTTTTTCAGCCGCGTTTTAACAGCCAGTAAGCTCCTTAGTGAGCATGGTGAAGCTAAAAAGATGGGGTGGCCTTGCTGACGGTCAAGTTTGAGACAGCTTCATCTTGTATTTGTCCACTAACGCTTGGAATTTGGCTCCTGCACGATCAGTGGACTGTTGATTGAAATTTTTCTTCTTCGTCGTCGGTGTCGACTTCGGAACTTTCGTTTCAACAGCTGATGACTTCTTGCCTTGCTTCGCAATCGCAGGCGGAGGAGCTGTTACTGCCGGATTGGCAGCTGGCTTCTGCAAATTTATAAAAAAATCTTATTAGCACTAAATCTGGTACGACTTGAAAAAAAACGTTTACTCTAAACTGCGTTTAAATATTGCAGTAATTAGTGAAACCAACGTTTTGAAGCAAGCGCAAACGCAATTTGTTCCCTCACTTTTCATGAAGACTCAACTTCTCAGCATCACTGATCACAATATGCGAACCTAATATCCCTTTAATTATACGGAGGGACTAGTAGGCAGGTCCAGCGACACACAGACCTGCTCCATTAATTTAATGAGTCCCCCATCAAGTTCAACTCTTGAACTGCTCGTTTCAATAATCGATCGTGAATGATAATTATAACCAACAGACGAAGAATGAATCGTAAAACAAATTTCAATCACATGAAATCGACGTTCGTTCCGTTCAAGAGTCGAAACACTCAGTTGCGGGAACGTAACAATTCATCGTAAGAAGATGACTGTTAGGCAAATGAAAAGCAACCGAAATTCAAATGCCAAAACGTCAAGTGATTATACAAAAAATGCTTCCACGCGGGATAATATATTCTTTAAATTGGGATACGAAACGCTCGCGACTCCTTTGAATTAATTAATTTAAGTCAGTAGTTCTCAAGTTTTGCTCTGCAGGAAGTACTGTTAGGTAAATTAGATCATTCCGACATTCAACTAACAAGATTTGTTACCGTTAGATCAGACACTTCACAAATCTTCAACTAAGTAGAAAATTGAAAAGGTGGCACCGAAATTCCGCCGGAATTAGGCTAAGTTAGGCAAAGTTATGCCAGGTTTGGTGAGCTTAGGTTAGAGTACGTCGGAAAATTTCAGATCATGAATTCGAAGCGAAACACAGAAAAATTCCTTGTCACCAACCTTATTAGGATTTTTCGCCTGCTTCCGCACCATCTTCCTTGAAATGGCAGTACCAGGGCGAGCTTTATGTCGTTTCTTCGGCCCATCGTGACTAGGCAAACCTACGACACCTTTCTTTGCAGGATCACTGGTGGCACCTAAAAATGATTTATTTCCTTTGCCGTTTTCCAATCGCTTCCGCTCTGCATTTCCGGCAACAACACGTGACGCCTTTAGCTTCAGCTTCTTCGCTACACGATTCACCGCGGGGGATTCTTGAACACCTGTTCCTTCTTCACCCTCTCTCGCGGCACGTCTCAACAGACGCTTCTTCCGGTACCGCTCTAAAGACTTCAACCGAATCATTTGTCGCTTTGAAAGCTGTCGGGAATCAGCCGGTGTTTCTTCAGCTCCAGTTTCTGATTTATTCGACTGCGGAAGTTTTTCTTTGCTCCGCGCAAGTCGCTTCTCACGTGCTTTCAAAGCGAGCGCGTTTTCGATGGAGAACTCCACGATGGGTCTCTGGGAAATTTAGGCAAAGAAATTAAAAGCAATTTACGGGACAGTACTTTCCCTGCGGTCTCCCAATTGACATTCTATATTATCTATGGTTTGATCAGGAAAAACTAACACGAACTTCGGGCGTCGAAGTTCGCGTTAGGACACATATACACAGAATATTTGGCAAAATGAGTTATTTTTCAGTTATGCCGTTTTCAAGCAAGAGTAAAGTGAAGTACAGTACAGTATTACAATTGGGAAAAAAATTAAGCTGTCTTAAAAGATATAAATATATTATGCTGTACAAATGATGAACTTTTATACAGCGTCCATCGCAAAAACGTATTTTTTAACGTAGATAAAATTCACTGGCACCCACCAAATTCAACGAACTACGCGCACTTTTTCTCAGAACTTCGACACACACTTTCCCCAACGCTGTGTAACTTTGTGAAAACCTAATCGATGAGAAATGAAGAGATAACTCGGAAAAGACAAACGTACTCTTTTAGCAGAGAAGGTTTTTGGGTTGTTGTTCAATTCCCGCAATGCCTCCAAAGCGTGCTCTGGCTCCGAAAATGCAACAAATGCGAAACCTTTTGAAACATTTCCGTTTTTCTTATCCCTCATCACACGGCACTGAAAAATCGGAAAATCGTTATGAAAATCGTAAGACACCGAAAAATAATTCTCACCTCAGTGATCGCGGCACCTTTAGGGGAATTTTTTCGCATTACTTCTCGCAGTTCTTTGCTGTCCATCGAAAAAGGGACGTTATGGATGCATAATCGAGTCGGCGAAACGAACATAGTGAGATCCTTCAAAACGTTCTTCTTATATTTGGCGAGATTTTGTCTGAGCGTAAGGTCGTGCGGAGAAACACCTGCCGCAGATGCTGTTCCCTCTCGGATTACTGGAACAAAAAATTTGATGGAGACCCTTTCAGATTTTCCTAAAAAAAAAGGTGACTTACATCCTTCTCTCGCCAGGTATAAATTTCTCTTGTCCTTTATTGGCTTGACTTTGCTCATTTCATGGTCTTTTTTGACTTCACCAGCTCCACCTCTTCCCAACGCTTTAACAACTTTCAGCGTTCTTCCACTGAAGACCAACGATTCTTCAGGAGCGGATAAGATTGCCTCAGCACCTTTCAAATTCTAAAACCGAACGAGAAAAAAGCAATTGATATACTGTACTGTACATTCTGTACAAGCACGTGAGAAAAATTTCATCCAAATTTCATCGACTGTCGATAAAATTTTCTCAGGCTTCAATTTCAATGCCGGACGTCTCCGAAGTCAGAATCCCTGATTTTCATGAACATTGTACAGATTTTGCCCAATTATTGCTACGTTTAGTAATTCCAAATCAAATAATTTCTGTTTTGGGTTAGAAATTGATGCAACATCCCCGCCTGGAATTCCAGAAAGTTGGGGCAAGTGGAACAACCAAAATTTACTTCACGTGAAAATACCGAATTCCCAAGATAGGTTCAACAAGAATAGCATTACGTTAAATAAAATACATCCCACAAGAATGTTCGTGATACCAAGATCTACGATAACAGAATCTTTCCATAATTCACCATGTCCCAAAACTGGATTAGCACGATTTCGGTCTACAACGAGTAGGATACCGTAGTTATCTACAACGCTTCAAAAATATCCCTTTCACAACAAACAATCGGTTTTCAAATGATCTCGGAAATCATTTAAACCTTTTATGATTTTAGTATGGTACGGTATTTTGTTAGGGTAAGTATATTCACGCGAAATTACGAAAGCCGGGAAACATGCACAGGCAGCAATAAATGTAACATAATAACATTTTCTCTGAAAAAATGCAAAATTTTCAGACAAAAATTTCCCATGAACTAGAGACGAAAATGTTCAGGTACCACTGATTGAAATCCCATCCAAGTGTTCAGTTAGAGGTTCTGGGTGATCTGTTCTCCCAAATTTGTTAAACCAGGTCTGGCAATGCATCGTACATCAGAACCCGCATTATTCGGATAACATTCTTTTCTCAACTAAATAGACCTCTCACTACTGCGATGTAAACTTCGAAAAAATCAACTTACTTGGAACTGAACAAAAGCAGTGCCTTTCGGATGCATCGTCACTGGGTCGATGTTGAACAAGGAATACTTCACGGGACCAAAGGCAGACGACATGAATTCAGACAAGTCTTCTTCACTGACGGAAAAGGGAACGTTCATAACGAATACGGTTTTTCCTTCACGCACATCACGAGAAATCGCGGGTCTCTCGGGAGGATTTTCTCCACGATTTTTCTTTTTCTCTGTCTCGTTTTCTTCTGTTTCGTCGTCGTCACCACTTTCGTCACTACCAGAATTCACTTCATCATCCGATTCATCACTCGTTTTACCCCCGAAGTAAGCATCCATTGGTTCTTCCTTGACAACAGCTTCATCGTCGACTTCCGAGTCTTCATTCTCTGACTTGATCGTGGGAAATTCCCCATCCGATTCCTGGGGTTCCACCTGTGACTGATTTTTGTTTTTACGCTTTCTTTTCTTCTTTGGTTTGCCGGGAGTCTCGTCGACGCTACGTTTCCTCTTGACCCCTGACACTTCATTTTCATCTTTCACTTCAACTTTTGGCTTCTCTGAATCGGTTTCCACTTTCGTCGTGGAATCGACGGCTTCCAAGTAGCGATTTTTCGATACGGCCCAATCAACAGCAATAGGACGACCTGAAGATTAAAAACAACTTCAAAGAGATGCAGATTTCGAAGAATCATGGGAGATCGGCAGATGGATTACGTGGAGTAAAACATGAATAATCCAGAACACGTTAAAGCACTTCTGAAAATTGTTTTCAGAGTGAAATTCGTCGTTCTGAAGATACAGTTCAAAACCGAAATAATTTTAAAGCTACATGAAAACAAATTGGTTCAAGGCTCAATAATAAAGGCATTTCATTCGAGCATTGCGGAGTTTTAAGAATTCATTTCGGCATTGCCTTCACGAAACAGCAAAAAATTGATGCATGAACAAAGAAAACAACTCAACACAATCAAGAGGATTAAATAAGACCTTATATATATATAAGAGGATCAATAGCTTTAAAACAAAAAATAGCGTTAATAAATTTCCCCAAGAAATCTTCCGACTTTTCGGGAGGACTAATCCTTTTGAGTGCGTTCAACATCTGAAGTACAGCACGTTCTATTGTTTGAAGAAAAAATAATTGAGCGAAGGGGTTTTTAAATGGGATACAGTCTTGTGCGTTGATTCAATCCTTTCGGCATCAATTGAACTGGCTTTTGAGCTAGTTGCTCAGATTCTGAAACTCCGATATTATCTTGCTGAAGTGTGGGCGACGTAAACCTTTTACGATTTTGTCATTACACTATTTTTCCGTTCATCTTATTCCTTCCAGGTTATTTATGTTTTCAACACAGCACTTCTTTACATATGATTATCCCAAAGAGGAAATATTTAAGAACAGCCCAATATATTCCCCTCATTACAGTCAAATGATGAATATGCGTAATGCATCTTCATTTTTTACTCACCTAAAAACTTTTTCGCGTTAAGATTCTTAACCGCTTTCGCCGCTTCATTCGGAGAATTGAACTGCACAAATCCACAGCCCACCAATCTTCCATCATCTCTCCGAAGCAACCTTGTTTCAAGAACTTTTCCGCAAGCTTCAAAATGATGCTGAAGTTTGTCTTCGTCAGCAGCGAACGGAAGATTCCGAACGATTAACCGTGCTTTTCGATTGATTTCGGGTTTATCGCCGACACTGGAATCCTTCGGTTTCTTCCACGAAATCTTCACGTTCTCATCGCGCAACTGCTTCTTGGATTTCGCGGGCTCTACGGAAATCTCGTGCTCTCGAACAGAAAATCCATTCAATTTCTCGGCTGCTTTGTAACCGTCTTCAGGTAAAGAGAACGTGACGAAGGCCACGCGTCCTTTCGCTTTTTTGCCGTCTGAGGGAAACAGAAATTGTAATGCGATTGCCAAAAAAAAAAGTCAAGAAATAATTTTGGAAATTACCTTTCGTCGGAACGACGAAGCATTTCGAGAGCGGCCCGTATTCGGAAAATAGATTTTCGACCTCTTTTGTAGTTGCATCCTCAGGCAACTTCCGAATGAATAAAGTCAACCCATCAGCCATTGCACTCTTGACTGAAGATGAATGAAAACACAAGTTTCAAAATTCATAACGTGAGCCATCTTGTTAAAAAAATAAATAAATAAATGAGAAAACGGGATTTCTTCGAAATGTACAATTTTACAGACTCAAACCCAACTCGAAAATTAAAAACCGGAAAACAAATTCCTGTTTTACAGGAAATAAAACGCTATGCAACAGATGATTCATTGACAAACGATGGGTCGAAAAAATTAAAACGGATCAGTCGGATCAAGCCATCATATAAAACGAAGTCGGGCCGAATAGAATGATATTTCCTCGAGAAAATTGATAAATTAAAACGAATCAGTCGGATCAAGCCATCATATAAAAAGAAGTCGGGCCGAATAGAATGACATTTCCTCGAGAAAATTGATGAATAGGAACAAAATCAAACTTTACATCGCGGCATCGACTCACAAACACTTCCAGGACTACACAACGCATCAACACCAACATATTGTACTGGAACGGACTGCGTAATTCCAACGTTGTACAGATTGAAGAGTACGAAAGGTTTCTCGAAAGTCTTGCAAAACCCTGACAAATCGTCATGGCAATTGGATAGAGCATATCCCTCCGTAAGTAACAATTGCTGATTTATAAAAATATCTCATCTCATTTCGCACAGAATAAAAATAAAAGCTTCAAGAAATCAATTGTATACGATATTTTAAAAACGCAAGCGCTCCTTTTTGAGGAACTCTTGAAATGTCCGTCACTGAAGTAAAAAAGGGTGTTCAGAAAAAAAGCCTTACATCCTCACAAAATAGCCGCGAACACTGGGTAGCGATATCAGTGATTCTCCAAAGGAAAAGTAAAAACAATGAAAATCTGAGGGTCGAGAACCTTACCAGAAGTCGAAGCGACGTCTTCGGGGCAGTTACCTCAAATCGCAAAATTTTTATCGAATATGAACTTTTAAGAATCAATTTCAAAATTTTTTCCATACGCTAGTCATGGATAAATATTTGAGATCCTTAAAATAATATCTGAATAAATCTCGCCTTGTTTGCTATGGAATGAAACGTTCTACAACAAATAGCAATAAAAAGTTAAAAACAGTTTAAAAAAATCCTTAATAAACCAGTGACTTGCAAGACTCAAGAGAAATTTCTCGCATATCCGACGATTTTAAGCGAGCACTAATCAATTTTCCAGTGGACCGGAAGCTTCGAAATACAAAAAAGCGAGAAAGAAAAGCGCAAGCTTATGGAGCTCACATTCCGCAGCGTAAAAAATACACCGTTTCTGACACGTGTTATCCCGCGCCACAACAAACTCAAGAAGGCCCCCAGAGCTTAATAACTTTTCGACACTTCGCTGCCCCACATTTACAGATCATGGTGGCATCATCGTCGTCATTCTCAGAACCCCGCATCGGGGATCCGTAGGACTTGATTCCAATACGTCCACGAGCCCCGCCATGAGGAGAAAACGACACTCTGCCTTCGTCGAGCGCATGAGGCTTTCTCTTGGTGCTTTTCGCTGATTTCCTGGCTACAACCTTCTTCAAGGGTTGAACCTTTTTCTCGTCTTCTTCAAGACCAATTGATTTCTCGCCATTTGTGATTGATTCAGATGGTCCATCATTGGCGATTCCGTCAGGGACCGGTCCATCTTTCAAGTCACTTTTCGCATTCGTTTCATTCTTCACTTCCGCTTCGTTCTTCTCTTCCGTTTCACTCTTTACTTCCGTTCCGTTTTTCTCCTCCGACTCGCTCTTCTCCTCCGCTTCACTCTTTACATCAGATTCAGCTTCTTCTGAGAAATCCAGCTTTTTAGGAGTCAGTTCGGCTTGTTCGAATACCGGCGAATAGTCGAACGTAAGTTCTTCTCCTTTCTTTATATCGCGACGCGCGAACAACGCTAGGTGTGGCATGTTCGTCAAAAGACAATCAATGTAGCATGCGTACACACCCAAATTGGGATCGCACTGCAGAAAAAAAAATGAAACATTCACAAATGTTGCCAACTTCAGAAAAATGTTGAGAATTTCAGAATTTTCAATCACCGGATAGTTTCACGGTTGAAGAAACAGACAAGCACTCACCGAATGATTGACGAAGTGAGATACATTTCCATGCTTCGCAGCGTCCACGACGAAGTCCACATTGGTTGAAGAATCAAAATCCAAATCGAATAAGTACGTTCGTCCTTCGGCGTCTAAAAGGGGGAAAAATTGAAATTAAAGCGCGTCCAGCTCCATTTTTCTTCATTTATCCGATGATAATAAATTGGAAAACTCATACCCGTACCATATTTATGTCCACGACGCTCAGCTTCGGAGTTGGTGATGATTTCTCCGATGTAACACGCTACAAACGTCCCTTTCTTAATAAGCTCTTTCGCCTTTACACCCCAACCTTTGTTCTCAGTCTTGAAAATGACGACCTCCACCTTAGATATAAAAAAAATCATAGAATAAAACCGCATTAAAAAATAGCGACAGATCCAGACAAAAATATTCGGCTGATCAGGGTATAATGTTAGCACTCGCCAATGAAAATAAGATTGTTCTTCACCGAGCTGCTGCGGGTAAACACTACACATAAAAACGTCCCAACTTTGCAACTCCGAAGAAATCACGAACTTTTAATATTTGTTGGTTATCGTGAACATGCCCTATTCTCCGGAAATGCTTCTGGACAACCTTGGAGCAGAGTGAGTTCGACATTACATAAAATTATCTCGGAAGGCAGCTGGATAACTTGTAGAATTATGGGTAAGGCATAGAAAAATTATTATACTGTGTCTTAGAAAGACCAACACCAAAACCGCACAGAACAGTTCACTTTTTCGGTTGAGCACGTCACATTCCAAAATCAGAACACGAGGTGAAATACTGAACAATGTAAACGACCCTCAAGCTCTTCATCTGTCGTTGATACCAATTGACCCCAACCAAAGGTTTCGTTTCTTTCGGAAAACGCGAAAAATGAATTACCTGGCGCCCAAGTTGCACAACCCGATTATTGCACGCAGACGGGCATTTGCAATGCTTGTTGCATTCGTAGATGGGAAAACCTGGCGGGATTTTGACCTTCTTCGAAGGATTGTACGCAAACTGGGTTCCATTCATCTTGGGACAGCATTCCGCCGATTTTACTGAACAACATTCGCAACTGCAACCAGTGAGTGGATCGTCTGGGATTGTCACACCTTCTCCAGGCTACCAAGGAAACAATTAGAATTTTACCGGAAAATAATTACAGCATTGGAAAATTCCGACTTACGAATGAGGAGCGAATATACGTGAAGTCAGATGGGATGGTGTCATCATCCACATCATTTTCGACATAAACGCGTGCTTCATCAGGACATTTCTCTGCTATCATCCTCTCGAACTCTTTTAAAGCTTCTTTTTGACGCTCTGATTGCTTTTCCTTACGCGTGATCATTAATGCCGTTTGCGCAATAGAAAACTGCTCTTCGGCGTACTTCATAAACAACAATCCCCTCGCCACAGTAGCTTCTGCGCTAAGATACTGAGGGAATGCCACAAATGTAGATACAGTATTACCTAGAAACAACTACACAACGAAACTTACAGGATCCATGACACCTTCACTTTTCAACTTCGTCAGTTTCCCGAGCACTTCGTTGTCAGAAAGAAGCTCCACTTGATTTCGAAGGGACGCCAACTTCTCTTCCACTGCATCTTCATTTATTCCGGACGATTTCGAGTGACACATTTTACCAAATATTCTAATAGGAAAGCATATGATGATTCACTCGATATGTAAAAGACTTGAAATGCCTCACTTGCTCCGGTATTCGATGAGTTTATCAGGACAACCGAGATTTTCTTCTGGCTCCCACGTATCCTCATCTTGGTCAAATCCTTTCCAACGAATCAAGAATTCGAACTTGTCCTCCTGTTGAAATTTGAAGGCCCAGGAGTTCATCAGTCGACTAGAATTATCACAGACGAACACGGTAATAACTCACGCTGTCCTCCCCTTCAACCGGGACGTGAAGTCTGTGATCGACGATGAAGTCCACCTCAAAAATTGCCTTAGACGACCGCTGTCGCTTGGGAATGGCAACCACAGGTTCCGCTTTCCGCTTCTTCACTGCGGCGGGTTTTCTTGATATTTCAGGGGATTCATACTGTTTCGTCTTTGGCGCTCGAAGAGAACGGCGTCCGGAAGTACTTTCCACCGTTTCCATTAGGATAATTTGTCAACGAAATAGCTCCTGCGCACACTTCGCGATAAACACTCGAGCACGTATTTCCTAAATCGAAAACGAAAGGCCAAGTAAGGCATACAACATGCACAAATTAGGTGCGCGTCTTTACCACGAAATGAAAAACTCGCAGCACACGAATACATTCACCAACAGGACGCACAAGGAATTTTCTGCAGGCGTCAACAAACTTCTAATCGTCGTCGAAACTTAAATTTAGACCACCTCTCATATCAAATGATATCTACTCCGAAATTAACGGAAACTCGCTGAGATTCGTGTTCACCGGCTGCCGGTATGAACACAAAAAATGTCCGCTTCTCCAAATGTGTAGAGGAGTACGCGCTAAAGGAGTGTAAAGTACTGTACACTTATTCCGTACAGTAATTCCGTGGTCATCGTACTGCACTTGCTTCACTGATACAGTTCAAAAGAACTAGCCACAGTGCTTCAATAAGACATAAACCAGTTCTGTTGGAAATTTGAATCTCCTCTGTGAATTTTAAATCTAGAGATTATATTTTAAATATAAAATACTGTTCATACGGTTGTTAATTGCTCATCCGCCTATTGAGCGAAACGACCTCGAGAGTTTAGCGTCATCTAGAGGAGAGGTTGAAAAATCTGAAAATCATTCGTTTTACTGGATGCCGCATCTGTAGTTCTCATTTTTCCGACGCGGCCTTGCTGCATTCATCTCGTACGGACTGCAGAAAAAAGATACAACCCAGTACTGTACAGCAATTTAGAAATGCTGTAATATTTTTGCTTTTGAGGAAAGGCAAGAACGGCTGTGTGCAAATAGCCATTGACGAATAAAATGTCCCTTGCTGCACGTACTAGTGTACAGCTGCTCCTGCCTGCTGGACCCCGGTGATAAGGATGCCGTATATCGATCAGCAGTAACATTACTGCCCGGTCAGACGTTAATAAACGCCTCCTGCTGCTTCATGCTGATAAGTCAACCACATTCCCTACTCTTATTCCATAAAGCATTTCTCGGAGGTGCAAAGCTTGCAGTCAGTATTCTACCTTCTGCTGTTGATCGAGGAGCTTGTTCTCCGAAAAATCCGCGAACGAACAAAAATTTGGCAAATATGGCAAATTTGGTAGATTCCTTGAAGCACACGTTAACGAAGGCTGAACAAAAACTGCTCAAGGCCTCCGAAAAGGACCTAAAAACATACTCCCAATTGGAAAGCGTTCAAATCTTACAGAAGCTGGTTTTCGGGCTCACAATGAAACCCAGCAGGCATCGGAATGAGCAAGTGAAACATACAGTCAAGCAAGGACTACGAAGCATTTTGTCAGCAGTCCTCGAATTCAAACAAAATATCAATCAGGTCTTGCAAAAGCGAAAAACAATCGTGACATTCTTCGTCACGGTGTTGGCTTCGATTGCGATTTTCCAAGCGACTTTCATCGGTCGAATTGCTCAGCACTTGGTGGGAAACTCGAAATCAGAACAGGCAATAAGAAATTCAAAATTCCATAGTTTTCTTCGTTGTCACAGCATTTGATCAAATTATTTACAGTATTTAAAATATTTCTTCAGTGCGTGATTGAAGTTCCTGGTTCTTGGAACCTGTTTCAGTCTGGTGGTCACCTGACGCTATAAACGTCCTTGCACTGCCTTCAAAGCTTTCACGTCTTGAACCTGGGCCTCTTCAAGAAGTCGTTCACTCTTAAGTGTTGAAACAACGCTATGGCATAAAGTATTGATTCCTTATTTGTTAAGGATAGGGATAAATCGATGCAGTAAAATTCTAATTCTGCAGGCTAATGTTGATCTATACCTTAATAATCAAGTGTCCTCTCGCGGCTGATGGAAAATCAAATGCTTCGGGTGGATTTTCCGGAATAAATTTTCGAATTCTCGGTAAATTCAATTTTAAAAATTCCATATTCAGGTTCGCAATTTTTAGAATATGAAACTGGCTTAATTTTAATGACATTGCTGAAAATCACAAAGCGGATTAAGGTGAATGATTCATAGAAAAATCGAGGGATTCAATAAGTTTTACGATGAGGCGGTGTATATTCGTCGTATGCCGCTTTATTGTTTCCGTGCTCATCAAGCGGTTCATTGAATAATTCCTGCTGATCCAAGCTAAGATACATACAATTGTATTGACCTTAAATAATTAGCAAATTTAAATCACATGTTCCGATTCGAAGTTTCATCGAAACAGGAAGGCCTGTCATCGTGATCGACGCCATGGACGATTGGCTGGCTGCGGAAGAATTTTCTTACGAATTCTTTCGGGACTTTTACAACGGAGGAGAAGCAATGTTCCGATTCGAAGTTTCATCGAAACAGGAAGGCCTGTCATCGTGATCGACGCCATGGACGATTGGCTGGCTGCGGATCTTAAAAGAATGCTTAAGAAAGCCCTGAAAATGTTGCCTCCTCTTCGTCTAAGCTTACTGAAGAACCTGTTTAAACTTCTGAGGCCCACAGTTAAAAAAGGTATGTTTTGGCTTAAAGTTAGTGAAGGAGAGGTTTTCTCAATGGATGACGAAAGGGCTCGAATGGCTCCGGGTTACAAGCCGTGGTACGTCGGCTGGTGAGTACTGTATATATATACATACTCGTGTGTTTTCGAAATCAATTAGGCTTGACTCAAACGATTTAAAATTTTAAGGCTGTGGTAATTCCGATGAGTCGCTTCAAATTTTTGTATTGCAAAAATACTCAGATTTCTAGATAGTACTGTATTATAGTACAGTATTTTCGAATCTAATTCGACCGGTTTTTCGATTCATCTGCTTCCTATGCATACATTTTATTTGACTGACTCAAAAATTCATTTCAATCCCTGCGATTTGAAAAACTGCATTTGTAAAGAAATACAAAAATTCGAACAGAAACGTTCTCTTCTCTATAATGGGAGAATTAAGCTGTGAGTGTATCTGTGTATCTCTCGGTTGGCTTATCGAAGACTTTTTTGAATTTGTATAATTTCTCAATTTTAATGCAAATGTTCGTGGACACAGGCTCCGTAAGCCATCCAACTTTCGCACAAAGGTTGCCATACGTTTCAAGCAAAATGCACAATGGATCCTGTCCATTTTTACATTTAAAACATTTTTGTTTCATGTGAAAATGAAAAAAAATCACAAAAATTTCCACGATGAACACGACGGACTCATCCGTCCTTGTATTTTTGATTGACCCTCCCTCGTCTCATCCTGACTTGAGCTTTTTTTTACAGTTATCAAAGTATAGATAGACAATCATGATTTTGATGAGGAAAGTTTTTGAAACTCTTGAAATAAATTTAGCTGTTAATAATGAGCCATCCTGAAAATAAAAATGAAGATGACGATTTTTTGCATTCTATTATGCTACACTGTGTATTCATCAGCTTCATATAAGCGCGCATACAATTGATGAAATTTTATTAGAATGTCTGGTGGCCAAACATGGATAAAATATTACCGTAGTTCGGCAAAGAGCTTTGCAGAAAATAAGTTTCATTTTAAATTCTTAGGACTTTTGTAAATCTTTTCATACAATTTCTCCCATACATGTATATAGGGGCAGCTGCGATTCGGAGGCGAATGAAATTCTCCGTCGATATTATCAAAGACCTTATTTCCTTCCGAAGACTTCCGAAAGCACGAAAATGGATTGGATTTTCATGGGAACACCTGGTTTTGGAGCTCACATGCACGTAAGGAAATCGACGTTTTTTTTTTCATGATGATATATTTCTCCTAATTATACTGCAGATAATAATCGCGAAAATGACTTACATTAAAGATTCAAAAAAATTGCTGAATCATCGTACATTTTTCAAGTGGATTTTTAATTGCTATGAAACTATAAAAAACAGAAAATTTTGAAACTTAGTCAGAGGCTGCTTTTGAACTTGAATATATGAAAGCACAATCATTGAATTACCTAGAAAAAATGACGAACGGATATTCTTCGCAAACTTTTCGTATCCCTCATTATTGAGTCACGATCAGCTCTTGTAAAATGTTTCAAGTGAATAAATCTTGTTTGGCTTTGCAATATACTGGACAGATTTGCCAATCATTCGAATTTTTGAAATGAAGATAAGGAATCTAACAGATTTAGGGCATAAAATTCTCTATATAAACTTTTTTATTCGCATTTGAAAAATTCAAAAAATCCCTTGAATGCATGGATCAATATTAATTGTCTTTAATTCAGCTCTACTGAGTATATATAACAGATCCGTAGTTTTTAATCCGAAGTAGATTTTCTGGTGTATGCTATGGATGTCAACAACAAAACGAATTTTAATTTGTTTCCAAAGATTGATCATGTCACAAACCCTAGTTGGCAAGCACAAATCAAAGGATCAAAAATTTGGTACCTTCAACCACCTCCTGAATGCTATTTCAGCTGCTCTGACATCGAAGTGTTGGTAACTTCTGGCGAAGTCAGTGAGTACAGTACAGTACTTCATTTATACAATTGTTTGCTGTTCAAACAAAAATATGACCAGCATATATCCAGAATTCCAGAGTATATATATATATATATATATATATATATATATATATA